>MJUU01033026.1:188456-206601 GCA_002080025.1 Modiolus philippinarum | reverse complement strand
AAAACAATAGTAACAACAGTAAAATTCAGTTAGCAACAGGACTGAGTCCATTGTGATATATTAAACTGAAAGAACTAAATATACGGATTAAATATGAAATCACAAAAGACTACTATCAATTAACTGAAATGCCAGCTCCAGACCCATTACCAAATGACAAATAAAATTATGTACCCTCAGTATACAGCTTCCACCAAGATCCCTTCCCATGAGGAGTTTAGCATTATGATTTCATGTATATACCAGAATACATAACCCGTGTCCATGTATATATGTATATATATACCATCAAGGTCAGACTGCATATTACATGGTTGTGGCAGATAATTATAAGATATTTAAATCTCATAGTCTAAAAACCAATCATCATACTAATTTCCTAAAACAAGGTAAGTTTTCAGAAACGCATTTAGTTCGAGAAATACTGCATCATACGATGCAACTGATGATCGGTTTATTTATCAAGCTTGTAGAACGCTACTCAGAACAGTTTGAACTGAATAAAAATTGACAATTTTCACTAGTTTAATAATGCAGATATAAAGTTCTGTCAAGGAACTTGTCCGAGAGAGCTGCAGACTCCAGCTGTGGATTTAGGGGGTGGCGTGAGGGGCTTATGACGCGGAAAAAAATAATTTTAGGATAAAATCGGCGTTTTGGTTAAATTTCGTGCCCTGCAACACTTGGCGATTTTTTTCAATTGTGCACCCCTATCTTCAAATCCTGGGCCTCTGGTAACAAGTGGTTTGACAATGTTCTGTGCCTTATTATCAGATCTTCATAAGTACAAATGACTTATTTCGAAGTGTTGTGCACATGTAGTATATAATAGCGATAGTTGCCATTGAAACGCACTTCATTTGGGTATATGCTTCGTATTTCATCACATGTACCGACATGTGTACCGAATGTGTTCCTCAAAGGTTTCAAAGTCTAGACACAAACGGTCTTTTAACTTTTTCTGAGTTTTTAGGACCATAAAGGTTTTTCCTTGTCATTCCTTTCGTTTATACGTCTCTTTGTAAGGTGTTCCGAGTCAACGTAGGTTCGCTCTATCGAGGGAACGTACGCGGACTCGGAACACTTAACTTGGATGGGTGTCGTTTGTTAGAATTGATAATTTCAGTGAAGAACCAGATTGAAAATTAGTTCGCTGTGTAATCGATTACAAAATACCGAAGTTAGTGTAAATTTAATGTCTGCAGATGGCCATTTCTATCTCTTCAGTGTAGATCAAATAAAAACATTGAAGACAATAAAAACTGATAGATAAAGAACGTACATTAATTGAAAGTCAAAATCATTGTACTAATAAAAAAACAGTCATTTCTTACTCATGTTTTTACAAAGTATATATTCCCATTGAGGGAATTCTGTTGTAAAGTAACACCATCACAGTAAAATAAGTGTCTTGTCCGAAAGCCGTTTGTCCAACAAGCTTATTAGAGTGGCGACGCCTTAAATTATTATTGTAACGTCCAGTAATTTGGATATAACGTCACATTTTCACAAATTTAACACGCTCTAGCAAAGTTCAGTGAATTGTAGCTCCTAAAATTTGAACCGTGACCTATGTATTATTTTACATCAAAACAATCGCCATTTCCTCAGAAATATTGTGTTAGTTTTTGGTAGTCCTTTGTACTTGCGACGCCAAAACGAAAAAGTACGATTTTCCCTATATGTCTTTGTTAAATTCCTTCCAAAAGACGAAAATTCACAGTTGTTTATATAAAAAAAACGATCCGGTACCCCCTATTTTAACTTCATATTACGATGTATATTAAAAGATCTATCACCGTGTCAAAAAATTGGAGCTTTATGTAATTTTGCCATTTTGTATCGCCCCACCTTAATATGTTTCGTTACGTTTAAATACGCATCGCTACGTTCTACTACCGATCGACAAATTATATTTCCAAGTATTTCGGAATTTTTACTTAATTTTGAGATATTTTTTATGAGCTGAAGATAAGTTCACAAATTAACAGAGTAAGTCAACATTATAGATCATTATATTCACCAGGTATTCGAAAATCAATTTAAATTTTAAACAGTCATAGTTTTTAATGTCGTCCTTTTTATTTCCGTGCATTGTGGCTGTCTCACGTCCTTGTTTTGTCTTTGTTTTTCTCTGTTGCCGTTTTTGCCATGTCTTTGGACTTCGATTTTTGTAATCATCACTTCCCTTGTTCCTTCGGTATTCTACTGCCATTGTTTTTTGCTTATTGCTGTATTAAACATAATGCTATCATATCAAAATGTCATGAGTTTGCTATGACGTTCAGAATTGTGTACGTGCTTTCTGGATTTTGAAAATCAGCCAAAATGATGATATAGACAAAATATAAATAAATAATGAAGTAATCTATTTGCAAGCCTATATAAGCTAAGTAAACATAGAGTGCTTACATTGACTTAATACTTATCTCTAAGCTTAAAATAACAGTGGCTTTACTATTGCCATAAATCACTGAACCAAGGGGGTATAGTTTATCTTCTGTCGACTTACAATTGTTCCTAATGACATTTCCCGATCCCAACTACTTAAATTTGTGATAAATTTATCGAGTATTATTCATTGAAAATCCGTAAATTTAAACGATATCTGTTACATATTTATTTATTCGAATAGAAAGTAAATAACTACTTACATAAACAACAGAGTAAAAGAAACAACTTTATCCGGTTTTCAGTAGATCTATATAGTGCAAAGTTCTGGTGATTTTCCGTTAATTTGCCAACACTTCAGTGTCTTGAAGCCCTTTCTGTTGTACTGTTAAACACTATATCACTTCAATGAATCACCAAGATTTATACTCCCAGGAAATCACGATCGCAAAAAATTTAGTTTTAGAATACAAAAATTGTAACTTCGTGACCATATTCGTTTTTGAATAAAATGGACAGCCAAATCTTTACTTTTGCTGATGACGATCTGATTGTTTTCAGTAGATGTCTTTGAATTCCCCTAATAAGTTTTGGTAATACGATGACGGATTCCGTGTCTCTCTCACAGTTTCCGCGTAATGGGCACAATGAGGCCAGTTTACTTAGTATTCTAGAGTGCTTTAGTTTTTTCTTTGCTATAAATGACAAATGGACACCACAGAAAAAAATTCCCAAACCTTACAATGTCCACCCTCCCTTTGCGTCAAACATTGTCACCACTGTTAAATGTACTGTGATTTTATAAATATTGTCCCAAGCATAGCCCTTTATTTTACCCTGTTTTGACTGGAAATTTTTCTTAAATACCGAAATTGATTTGAATTTTGGTTTTGCAGATGGCAATTTCGACAACTTATGTATCTTCATCGCATAAACAGAGAGGCATATAAAAGTTGATAGAGAACAAATAACCAAAAGCATCTAACCGGAAAGTCCAAATCTTAATTAAGGACAGAGCTTTACACATTTGCTCGTTGTTATTTCGATCAGTACTCAAAACAAAGAGGGGTGTAATTAATAACCAAAAACAAAAAAACAAAACAAAACAGAACAAAACAAAGTAAAAACAAAAACAAAAACAAATACAAGCACACTCGCAAATCAAAAACACCCGTATTTTGTGGAAGTTTTTCCAGTGCAGCGTACCAAAGGCCGAAGTTAACTTGCTCGATCTATAACTCATGACTCAATAGCAGCCTCCTTTTAATTTTCATAAGATCAAGCTAAATCTTGAAATGATGGTCAAAACAATGTTTGAAATAACAAAATACTGTTCAGTTACTGTACATATGGCTATTTCGACAACTTGTAGCTCTTCAGTGCAGTTCAAATCAATGAAACATTTGGAAGACCACAAAACAAAAATTTGTAAAATCTGATAGAAATTAACAAGTAACCAAACAGATCTAAATGAATATCCAAAATCAGCTAAGGTCCGAGTTATTCATGGGGGAGATACTCCTTAGTTCTTAGCTTTAAATTGAAATGCGATGGTCAAGATAACTTGACAGCAATAAATCTTTAGTACAGAATGAAATTGTTATACTATAAAGGAATGATATACAATTTCATAGAACCACTATAATTAAACTAGAGGTTTTGTTTGGGACAAGAATATTTCTTTGTCTCGCTCCTAATATATTCTTTAATTACACCATTTATCTTTAGACAGATTGTCCTGGGATCCCAACATAGACGTCCCAAATCTCGCGGTATTCAAGTATATCATTGCATTATTGTATAGTGTGATAAATTGTTTAACGATAACTTTTGAATGAATTCCATAATCAGTATTTATTTTGAATTGATGATTTGCCAGGTGTTTAATAACCAAGGGAGGAATGTGAAGAAGCGAGTCACCCACAGTAGTTCATCTCTTGTTTAATTCTGTTTCTGTTATCTTTTTTTTAATCCTGCGGATTATACCTTGTCACTTGTTTTAAAGTATGGTGTACAAATATCATATTTCATACTGTATTTTGCTTTTCACAGTGAATTTTTTTGTTTGTGATTCAAAACTGGACCCTATCGTGGTAAAACAAAATTGGATTCCGAAATTTACTAGTGAATTACTGAAGTTTTCTGATGATGTGCTAGCAGAAGGAAAAATTCAAAACGCAATTGCAAATCACAGAGCAACAAACAAGATAAAAACACTCAGCCACGATCCCACCAGAAACGAAGTTTTCAGGACAATGTGTGAAAACATTGAACAAAGGTTTACAAGTATTACATCAAGTGTACTTTCTATAAAGCATGCAGCAGAGTTAAAGACACCAGGAATACAAAACAGTAATATTCAAAGATGTTGTAAAAGCATTCCCGTTCATGGGCTGAAGTATGAAGGCAGATTACGACAGAATGTCAACACAAATGATTTATGTATTGGATCCAGAAATGGATCAGCCATACCTAAAGTGAATACGAATAAATTTTCTACTGTATTTAAGGTAACTAAAAATAGAATGATATTAGTGCCAACCGTTTGCATGTGTAAAAACAGAGATTTTGTCTTTGATTTGATTTGATCTGTAATGAAAAAACAGAAGTAAAAATTACCATATGCGGAAACTAAATTCGCAATAACTTCCTTATTTCGTTGTCAATGTACGATCGTTCATTCCCCTTTTCTCACAAGTTTTATTTTCTCCATTTTCTCCACAAAAACTGCTGACTCAGGGATATGTTCAGCCGTTGTTACTTTCGTCCTATCAGAAATTCTATGGTCGTCACCACGACATCATAAATAGATATGAAATGTCAGTGTCACAAATGAAAACTGACATTTTCAGCTAGATTCACGTCTTCCCGGATTTGACATTACCGGTTTTAACTTTACCCTGGATTGACCCACTGACAGTGTGACGGGTGCTGTATACANTTTTTTGTGTTGTATATGTAATGTTCGTGTGTTTTGTGGGCATGTGTGGTGTCTTTGGTCTTCCGTCTTCTGGTGTTCTTGCTTTTGCCTTGTCTCTGGACTTTGATTTATGTAATCTTGTGCTTTGTTCCTTCGGTATTCTACTGCCGTTGTTTTACAAAGATCACGAAGAAGCTAGCACCGAAGATGTCCAACCACATCTGTCATAATAATTACTAAGGTGCGTGTTTCCATGACAAAAAGTCTAGGTGCATATTTGACACATTTGTTTTATGACAACAATGTCTGGTTATATCAATGAACAAGTTGTCTCTGCTGAAGTTTGAAAAGGTTGTTTCTATGTCCAAACTGTATCAAGCCATCTTATACATATTCATAAGTGTCTCTAGTAAATCCTATACATTGTATTCTAAATATTTTTTTTTATAAAACTTGTAAGAAACTAAGGGCGCTAGTACTTAAAAATGCAGAAAGTTTTAAAAAGATTTGCATTTATAAGAGTATTTGAGAATTCAAAACTGATTTACTTACAATGCAAACAATAAAAATGAACAAACACGTAAGTTCTTAAAGGAAAAGTTGGAGTACTGCATATCCAGAAACATATGTAAATATATATATGGATGTAATCATCTAGTGAGTTTTCGGTAGACGTCATTTTTCACTTTAATTACGCCGACTAAGTAAATTGTCTACGACACCACAGAGAGGACCAGTATCGCCTTTGTTGTATTCAGTGTTTTGATTGAGGAGACTAAATGTAAAGACATCGTCTACTTGTTCTGTTGCTTTTTTTACAGACTAACTATGAGAGAAATCCAAGTGTTTTATGGCAGTATTATGCAGATGTAGATGGCGATTTTGTAGAGTATCCCGACAGTAATAACCATCAGTGTGATAAAAATGGTAACACAATAAGTCCTCTGACAGAGTAAGTAGAGTTAGTGAATTCACTTATTATACAAACACTGATACACTTGTAACACAATAAGTCCTCTGATAGAGTAAGTAAACTTGGTGAATTAATGGAAAATAAGAACATTATTATAAATAACATGATAAACTTTGAAAACAGAAAATCCTCAGACAGAGTCAGTGGCTTTAGTAAATCGGTGGGAAGTTAAATATATAATAAACTGGGTATTCTGATGAAATATTAAGACCTCAGATAGAAGAAGTGGCTTTGGTGAATTAGTAGAAAATAAGAAATTACATTATTCGTCACATGAATTTCCTAATTTTGATTAGTTGACCGTAGGGGTGGTATTTTTGGTATACCAACCCACTGTTCAGTATTATGACTACCCTTCTGTCGAGTATACCGCCTGCTCTAATTGCACAGTGACATCATTGACGTTACTTGAAGTAGTTATACAGTCAAGAATAACACATGCTGCCTTTAATCTTGGATGGTATACCTGATTACAACACTCATGTGTAGTTTGGGTTAATGAATTCACACACAGCTAAAGTTTGTTTTAAATGCTAGAACAATTATATATTTTGACATTATTAGCTGTATGTCGTAGTAGCTTTCTGTGGGCCGCGGTTTCCTTGATGTCCATTTTTAAAAGGCTCCTCTAAAAATATGCTTTGGATATGGAATATTTATAGTTATAGAAAATGGTGGTATTCGTTAATATTGCTGATAAAAAAAACTATTTCATGAAAGTTCAGGCTTGAACCATCTAATGCAAGTTATTTTTGACCGTTTTTAAAATTTAACTGAATTGATATTTTGAGTCAAAATTTACATTTCATTGAATGCTAAATAACTGCTTTTAATTTTCGAAATATTCTAATTTGAACCGTAATACAAATGCCATAAGCACATATGTTCCAAAAACGTATACCTTTACATAGAAATCAACAGAAGCGTAAAAGCTTTAATTGTGGAAAGTTGATATGCAAAATAAAACGCTTGGCAAAAGATGAAGTGTACAGCGCAAGATGACCTATTCCATTTGTCGTTTAAATGACTTGATTGACCAAGTCTGCATAAATAACGTGAATCTGTTTACAATTTTATGTTGCTTGCGTTTGGAATTATCATGAAAGTAGCAAGGAAATTTCGCTCAAACCGATGCATTGGACTTTCTTGAACTTACTAACATGCACGAATAATTGTTTTTAGTCGAATTTTGTGACTTTAGGATAAAAAACAACAATAAAAAGTTGTTTCATTTGCTTCATCTTACATGTATTGTAGTGACTTTTCCCATGTGCATTTACTCCACATAAACAGTGAAAGGATATGGAGTAAATGCATATGATACAACTGAGTATCTACAAATACTTGGCAGAACTATAACCGGGTAAGATTCCGGCTATATGAAACAAATACGGTATTCCAAATTATATACTTTTATTTTGCGGTATCTGGGCACTTCCTGACCCAAGATCGAAACTGAATAACAATACAAAATAACAAAAAATATAAAGATAATTAAAAACAGTTATTATGTAAACAGATTAGTGTTCAAAGATATTAAATAACTCTATCCGGCTTCCAGTGCGACAAACATATTTTGAACAACAGAAATAATTGGGAGATTAATTTAAAACGAATGAATAAAGGGAAGAATAAATAGATAAACTTACTTGTCAAAATAGCACTAAAATTATGTAATTAATGATTTAAATGTATTAGAAGAAATGTCCGAATAGAATATTGAATGAAAAACGATTAATTTTAATTAAAGTCATATTGTCCAAATGTTTCCTGGTTATATTCTTCCCAGGGGGGTACTCCCAAAAATTTTCTGTACATAGGCTTGGACTATTTTTTGGGGGTAAAAATTTTAGATTTTGCTATTTTTTGGGGGTGCAGAAAAATGTTAGTATTTTTGGGGGTTACAATAATATTGTGGTAATTGGTATTTTTATAGGGTACATGAGTTTTCTGATAAAAAATAACAACATGCATAAAAATATATGGCTTTTTGTATACAATATAGCACCAAACTTCCACGTATCTCTATTGTTTGATGGACTCCACCAATTTATAGTGCTTCGGCAGCTTAGTGACAATCTTAGGAATAGTTGTCTTACATAGCATTGCACAGGCAGAACAAAAACAGTGTCGTCAATAAAAACATAAATAAAATAAAAAATCTTTGGGATATTTGGGGGTTTAAATTTTGGAAGGTATTTTTGGGGTGTGTATTATTATAATGGGTATTATTTTGGGTATACTTTCAAATTTTGGTATTTTTAGGGGATATAATTTTTTTCTCTGGGACGAGCCTATGTATAGGTAAAATTCGAGAGTACCCCCAAGGGTATTCTCCCTTACTTCCCCTAAACTAGACCCTCTAGTTTGTGAAAAATACACTTAGTTTATCTTATAGGGTATCGTCCTATTGAACACTTTGCTTAGTACACTTGTCGCTGATGTCTTAAGTTTGCTTCGAAAATTTATTCACTTCACGCTCAAATCTAGGATGTTCATTTTGTTTTTTGAAATCATTCACTAGTCTTTGCAATAGACGCTCCTTCATTTAATGTTTTTAGTGTCTATTGTCAAATGTTGCTTAGTCTATTCCAGATGGTTTTGTTCAGACAAGCTATTTCTTCTTTGACCTTTTCTATAATAATCCCATTGTCTTCTAATTCAACATTCAAACTGCGAATTTCATGCTTAAAGTTCCATCGATCTTTACTTAAATCTTCGTTTTCTGTAAGCAAACTATGAATTTCGACATTTTTCTTCAGTATCTCCGAACTTTGAATTCTTAGTTTTGAATTTTCGTATGTAAGGTTTTTATTTGCAACTTTCAAAGATTTTAAGTTTTCCTTTCTGATTTCTTCTTTAGAAGCTCATGTAATAACTGCCAGTTAATTATTGTCAGTTCCACTGAACGGAAATTCCGATAATCTCTTCTGTTCCAAAAATTTCTGCATTTGTCTGTGTCTCCTTTAAGTTTAGATTTTGATTTTCTTTTGGCGTTATATACATGTATACATTTTGATTCATTATTAAAACAGCACAACCGGGCAAAATGTCCAAAATGTCTATATTTAAAGCAAAACGAATTTAAAGCGTTGCATATGTGTTGTTTAAACATGCTTTTCAAGATTGTGGTCTTAGAGTTAGAGGTCTACCTGTATTGGGTTTTATTTGTATGTTTATCACACTATAGGGAAATGGGATAGAGAAAGAGGAGGTTTGGGTATCCATAAACCGGTTAACCCTACCGCTGGTTGTTGCCAGTGCCGGTACCAAGTCACGAGTTCCTATCGTTGTCTATGTTTGTCTTTTGTCATTTTATTGTTTTTCTTGTGACATGTGGTTGTAATGTTCGGCCATTGTAAGTGTTTCCTGTTATCTTTCCTTCATTAATTACGGTCTTACCCGCAACACTTGCACAGGTACTCCATGTTGTGCAATATTGTAAATGGTACTCAATTTCTATATGGCTGTATATTTCTGTACGACTGGGTATTCTAAGAATTATTTCTGATGTTATTTCTCCACGCATTCATTTTGATTTGGGGAAACTATTTTGTAGAGCTAGGTACTGAAGATCGTGCCCGGGTTCTCCACCAATATATAACCAGGTAAGATTCCGACTATATGAAACAAATAGGGATAAATTTTAATTGGGATATTAATTTAAAACGAACGAATAAAGGAAAGAATAAAAAGATAAACTTATTTGTTACAATAGCGCTAAAATTATGTAATTAAATGATTAAAATGTATTAGAAGAAATGTCCGAATAGAATATTGAATGAAAAACGATGAATTTTAATTAAACTTCAAATATCAAAATATTTCCGGGTTATAGAACCAAGGAACAACGCTTTTATTGTTGTTCTGCATCTTGAGGTCGCCATGAAGCCTTCAAAAATGAACTTTGCTAATATCTCATAGTAAGGTCAAGACGACCCCTAGCACCAGTTGAGCGGAGTTCTTTGCTAAATGTCGAACGACGCTACATCCATGTCTTAATTCGTCCCATGGGTGCAGAATCGTCAACAAATATATAAATTTATCTGGCAAAGTGCTCTTACAATCACTGTCATCCGTTGCCCGACTTAAAAGCTAGTGGACAATTACAAAGTGAGAACCAAAGCGTCAGTCAAAATATATAGAACCATTTAGACAAACACAATGCACTCATCAAGTTGATTCTAAGAAAACTTGGCATTATAAAATTGTGAGACGTCGACACATCTTTATTAGTCCTTTTTATTTTTGTATTTTTGCCTTTGAAAAATGAAATTTTTCCAATAATCCCGGATAATTTAATCAGGTTATTATTCAGTTACATTGATTTTACCAACTTTTATGTCAGAAGGCGTTTTGGAGGGAAATTGACTTAAGCCATACCAATAACAAATTTTGATTTATTTTTCCCGAGTTTTGTTTATTTTTGAAGAAGTTAGGGTGAAAACTGCGTGATATATAAGTCGGAAATTTGCAGTTCACAATATCTGAAAGAACCCTTAATATTTAAAAGTAAAAATATTTAAAAGACAGACCTTCAAAACAAGTGACAACTTTTAAGCTTGTTGAATAAGGACAAGAGACAAATCATTACACTTAACTACCCCCATAAAGTTAGCAATGAAAATTCATATTTGTTGTGAATTAAGATCAAATAAAGGCGACCTCTACATAGAAAAATTTCAAAAATTCAGGAATTGACCTTTGATCCCGTTTAAAATACAATGTAACCATAGCCAATAGTTACGATATCGGCATTTTGATTAATATTGGTCTCCTCTTACCAAGTTGTGTGTCAATCCGTAAACCCAAACTTGGAAAAATCTATCCTCGTGAACCTTTCTATAAGTAGCCTTATTAAATCAGTTGAAAATAAAAGCATTTTAACTGACGCTCCGATGAACACGTGTAAAATGATAGAGTGAGTTGCTTTAGTGAATTTGGCGAAAAATAGACATGCTGATAAACTTGTAACACAATAAGTTTGAGGGAGAAAGAAGCATGGTAAATCAATAACATTTTGAAAATAAAACCAATGTTACAACCTTTTTGGTAATCCCTTGATACCAAGAGTGGTACTGGGACACAAAAGTGGTTGGACTAAATGTCTTACCAACCATTTATGTAACCCCTGACCACTTTTGTAACACATCGTTCTTAAGAGTTTTTAAACACAATTTTGATTCAAAAGTACATGCTTCACTGTAAAATGTCACTTTTGGCGTTACATTTAGATCATATTGGTTATTTGTTCTCTGTCGGTTTTAATCATTTTTTGAGTTTATGGTCTTCCAAACATTTAGATTTTATCTGCACTGAAGAGACATAAGTTGTCGAAATGCGCATATGCAGAAAGTAAATTCACAGTGACTTCGGTATTTAGTTATTTAAGTAAAGATCAACATTTTTTTGATAAAACTCTATTTGTTGAATGAGGGGTTACAAAAGTGGTTGAGATCTCAAAAGTGGTTGTAACAAACCATTGTGATGGGAATGGTACCTTGAAAGAGTAAGCAGCTTCAGCGAAATTAAGGTAAAATTACCATTCAATTCAAAGATCATGACAGACCAATAGTTGTATTTAGTACACAAAACTTATCAAAGTACACAAACAATCTTTTGGGAACAACAAAACGCAACTTTACATCTGTTCAAGTCCTGTATACAACTTGTCACAGTGACAAGTCGCTTAAATTGAATTTTGTATTAGATATAACGTAAACTATCATATATATAACGATAAATTGAAGCATTTATGTTTATTTTTAACATCTGTTTATTATCAGAGACTGGTTTGCTGTAAAAATGTCTAAAGCCGAGAGAAATCTGGTGATAGTTTATGACTTAAGTTCCAATACCGATACCACTGTTTCTGGTAGTAGTATGAAATTTAATGAAGTCATAATCGAAGCCGTCAAAGAAACATTACGGACTCTTACACCTAATGATAAGGTATATATATAGGAATTTCTAGAGGTACAAACTGTAAAGTTATGATAATTTTTGATAGATGTGTGACCTAAAGATTTTGCTTCTTAATAAATATTTTGAGACAAAAAGTTGTAATATTCACAATTAAGACATCTTTATTTTTTTCTTTTTAAAATGTGAAATTGTAAAGTGCTTAAACTAAAAATATTTCGTGTGGTATATAAGACAGGCCTAGAGGTAATTAACCATGCAGGGATATGGAGTATCTGAATTAAAAACGCAGGCCAGTTTGTTTTTTTCCCACTCTAGGACTCGAAAATTGTTAGAAATAAAAACCAAGGTCAGAGATCCTCCACGATAAAGCTGCTTATGTAATCCCATTTGATATATTTATAATAGAAATTGGATAAATCAGCTCTTTTTTGGGATGAAATATATTAAGGGTATTAAATTTATTTATTTTTTGGATGATTAAATCACTGTCGAATAGTTCAACACAAAAAAGATCACAATATTTAATAAAAGACATGAATTTTTGCATCTCTATCATTAAGTAACAAAACACAATCTATGACGATATTTTGCATTACAGTCTCTTCAAATTATGTAATTGTTGCCCAGATATGACATGACAATTTATATTTGAATATATAGGTAAATGTAGTTGGTTTCAATGGAACAGCATTCACGCCAACGTCATGTAGTAACAGATTGTTCATTGCTAGTCAGAGAAATAAGGATATTATAAAAGATTTTCTGGAGACAACAAATAAGCCACATGGTAAATCTTTTATGTAAAAGTAAAAATAAGCACACATTCTCCCGATATAGAAAATTCCCTGTTCTCACAGGACATTGCAAACATCTTTATGCTACTGCCCATATTAAGCTGGGTAATGTTTAGGTAAAGGTTAATGTTCAAATATAAAAAAACGGACCTGAACATTATCCTGAACCGGGACAAAACGTTATCTACTTAAAATAAGAAATTTGTATATTTTTCTCAACCGGGCCAAACATTATTCAACCGGATTTAACCAATTATACGCGAACTCTTCTTACCCAAACTGTTCGCTGTGAACCCAGGAGAAAAGGAAAATGGAAAGGAAAATGATCAAGTCTGTGTATATATTACAGACAAAACATGGCGCAACATTAAAATTAATTTATTGCAAGGTTTTGTATTACTGCCAGTTATAGGTGATGATAAAAAATCAGCAGGCTTCATAAGGTTTGTTGCAAGTCATGTTCACTAGCTTCATATATATGATCAAAGGATCAACATAGCACTGGCGCTAATAAAGTTTATTAGATCACAGGGACTTGCTCCAATTGCTTACTATCAAATATGAATCTCGGAGAATAAAACGTTTTTTTTTCTCCGAGATTCATATTTGATAGTAAGCAATTTTTTTCTAGGCCGGGAGCAAGTCCCTGTGGTTAGACCACCATATTAAAACGATTCTCAACAACGAGATATATACATGGGTTTTTACCAACATGTTACCAAAAATCAAAAATCGGCTTAGTTTACATGCAGGGATAATAGTTCATGTCTCCTAATCAAGGTTGCAATCTTGATCAATATACTGCCATTACAGACAAATCATATTTATCATATATTATTTGGGACTGTTCGTTCCAAAGTGAGCAGTCTACATGATCAGATATTTATTACTGCAATGATAACTTGTATTTTAACATGAAAGAATCATATTTTTTTATCGTCTGAAACATGAATAAGAGGGTTTCGGTATGATCTGAATGATGTAACGAAAAAAAAACTCAACCCACACCGCTATACCTAAATTAGTGATTGACGTACTTAGTATACATTTGATAAACATTTTTACTGTTTAATGTAAGTAGAAAACTTGAATAAGGCCTGAAATACATGTTCTTTGTGTGCAGATTTTGTGTTATAGTATAAAATACGTTTAATCATTTGGAGTAGTATCATACAAAACAAAGCTTATATCAATACACTCAAAGACAATACTATTCAAATTAATTAATGAAAGGACAATAACCGAAAGCTACAATCACATGCCACAATCCACCAGGGAACTACACAAGAAAAAACAATAATAAGACGAAAGACAAACATAGACAACAATAGGAACTCGGAATAGCACAAAGCAAGAGCTATGGGTAGGGTAAAATCGGTCTATGGGTACCCAAACCTGACCTTTTGTTTTGATTTTTTTGTGCAATTTTTCCAGGCGATTCAAATTACAGTGTCGGTTTAGAGGCTGCTTACAAGCTGTTCCAATCTGAAACATCAAACAAAGTTGTAAGTATTCAATGCGATTCGTAATAGTTGTGATACGTTTTGTTGTAAAAAAATT
The DNA here is from genome assembly GCA_002080025.1 of Modiolus philippinarum. Classification (NCBI taxonomy): domain Eukaryota; kingdom Metazoa; phylum Mollusca; class Bivalvia; order Mytilida; family Modiolidae; genus Modiolus; species Modiolus philippinarum. Next base: position 192,038 of record MJUU01033026.1, on the reverse strand, counting down.
TAGAGTTCCTGAAATGATTATCAATAAATCAAATTGAAACGATAAATGAAAACAAATTGGAATTTGAACGAATGACATGTTTTAGACCTTTTTCATGTAAAAAATGGCGGGAAAAGACTTTCTCTGACTTTAACCATACTTGAACATCTGTACATTTTGGTATACTTACATATGGATATAAGATCTGAAATTTATTTGTAGTAATGATGAATTTTTGAATACATTGCATTTTTTAAACATTATATAAACCTCACACTAGGCTTAAAACTCATTCTTTTACAACAACAATGATCATTGAATAATTTTGCAAAAACATTTCATACAAGGTTAGACGTATAAGAAAACACATTATGTTTGTTTCCCCAAAGGATTAGCACGAGCTATTGCCTTCACTTGGCGTCCGTCGTCCATCAGCTTTTCACATTAACATCTTCTCTGAAACAAATGAAGTAAATTCAACCTAACTTCACAGGAATGATGTAAGAAAGGTTCCTTACAAAGATTGCTCATTTTGTTCCAATCCGAAAATAAAAAATAAAAAAATAACATGGACGCCATTGCTGAACTTAGCTTTACATTGGACCCTGTGGTTCTTTACAAACATTGCTCATTTTGTTTCAATCCAACAAAAAAAAAACAGTTGGAAGATTGCTTATTTGGTTACATCCGAAAATAAAAATAAAAGAAAAAACATGGCTGCCATTGCTGAACTTAGTTTTTACATTGGAACCTGTGGGAAATATCATAATAGTACTCCGGGATTTAATACACCAGTCTTTCTGTACTAAAAAGGGTGAAAGAAGATATTCATATTTAGTGATAGGTAAAGATGGGGCATATTTTGTTAAACATCACACTGATTCACACAAAAAATAAACAGAGGAGGATGTCATTGCAATGCTGGAATTCTTGATTGATAACATATTTGTAGAATTTGGAGGACAAGTTTTCCAGCAGACAACAGGGATACCTATGGGGACTAATTGTGCCCCACTTTTAGCAGATTTGTTTCTTTATTCGAGTGAAGCCAGGTTCATTTCACGGCTAGTTCAGAAAAAAGACAATAATAACTAGCCAAATCCTTTAATTTCAGTTTCTGTTATATAGACGATGTTCTTTCATTGAACAATTCTCAATTTAAGGATAACCTTCATCTTATATACCCAAATGAAATCGAAATTAAAGAGACCACTGATACACCATCATCAGCACACCAGTTTAAACAATATTCCTACGAATTCTTCTGTTCCTGTTTGGTATTTTCGTGGAACAAGAAAAATGAATATTTTACATACTAAAATCCGTTATAATAGCAGTGCATTGAATTATGATCTTTATCGGTTTAACTTAAGAGGCAATCCTAGCTGTGCGTGTGGATTTCCATGTGAAAACGCATTCCACTTTTTCATGGAATGTCCTAATTATAATAATATTCGGCGCGATCTTTTCTTAGTCCTGGGTATATATGGAGATATTTCTTTAAACTGTATTTTGTTTAGAAATAAAAATTATTCTGTAGAACAAAATGTTGACATTTTTCTTGCAGTTCATGAATTTATAAAACATAGTAAACGCTTTGATCAGTGGTTGCAGTGTGTGTGTGTATGTATGTGTGTGTGCGCGTGTGAGTGTGTTTGTTACTGTTACTTAAATTATATTTTTTGAATATATTAAGAATAATTATTTACATGTTTATTTGCTGTCATTTACCTTATTATGTTGTATATTGTAGGGAGAGGGCTTTATATAATGTTGTGATAACTTGTGCCCGATCCCATTGCTGTAAATATTTTGAGCAATAAAATATGTTTAATTCAAATTCAGCATCATACCAGGACCTGTACCTCTACATTGACAACTCTGGACGTCTGAAAACAAACCTTTACGACAAGCGTGATAATTTCGACTTTCCAATATTGAACTTCCCTTTTTTGAGCAGTAATATTCCCACTTCTCCGGCATATGGCGTGTACATTTCACAACTCATTCGCTATTGCCGTGCCTGTAGTTTGTACAACGATTTTGTCAACAGAGCGGCCTGTCTCAAAAACTTATACATCAAGGGTATGTTCATTCACTGTTGCAATTGTCGTTACAGAAGTTTTACGGTCGTCACCACGATTTNTGTTTCACAAATGAGAACAGATATCTTTGGGTAGATCCAGAGATTTTACCGGACTGACTAACACCGACTGTGACAAAACCGGACTTTTCACTGGCAGTGTGACGGGTGCCACGCGTGGAGCAGATCATGCTTACCCTTCCGGAACACCTGATGATACCTCAGTTTTTATAGGGGTTCACACTGCTAGTGCTTTAGTTTTGTGACGTTCTTGTTCTTTTTTGTTTATTTTTTTTGTCATTGTCATACTGTCCCAATTCGTGGTGCTGTGAATTGCCGTGATTTGGGATTTATGATTTTAGAATTTCCCCTTTCCTCTTTCTTGCTTCGGTATTCGTTTGCCGATGTATTTCAGCATGTTCTCTGAGGCCATTTAAGCAAATTTAACTAAATGGTACTAGAATTATTTAAGTAAGGTCTACAAAATTGTTTTGCTCACTTTGTTTCGATTCGACAAAAACATGCCTGCCAGCATATGAAATAGTTTTACATTGGCACTATGTGAAATTTCTACTTTCATTAACTTTTCTGAAACTATTAAAGCAAATTCAGTTAATCTTTACAGGACAGGCGTATAGAAGGTCCTTTACCAAAAATGCCTTTCGTTCCGATCCGACGAAAAGCAAAATGCAAAAATGCAAAAAATATTAATTTTAATCATCTGATCTGACAATATTGTAGCAGATTTAAAAAAACTGTATTGGAATGATGTCAGGGTGGTCAGGATGGTCCTTTACAAAAATTTTTTATTTAAGCTGGATCACACAAAATCATTGCAGCTGAACTAAACCTTTGAGAAACTGATATTTTGATCATCTCCTCTGAAACTCAATTCAACCAAACATTATAGGAATGGCGTAGGGAAGGAAAAAATGGAACAAATAAATACCTACAGATTTTGAAGGCGTCTGATTGACTAATTAATAAAGAGCACACCAGCAGTCGTTACCTTGGGTACATGCTGTAACATGATGCATTTGCCCAAAACATCAGATTCTCTTTTTAAACATACTTTTCTCCGCTCAAGCTGCCTTTCTGATAACCTTTTCTCTAATTTCTAGCAAATTTAACCAACGCCTGACCGGTGTGATAAAAATATTTCTCGTCTCTAGTGAGGGAACGACTCGCGTGAAATTTCCCGCTAAATCCATTCGGAATATAATCCTCTGAGTTTTACATTATGTCTTAAACTTAACCACGTTAATTATGAAATTTCTCACATCTTGTTAAATAAATTTTCAAATGTTTAAAAACTCGACAAGCCTCGTTTTTTTTAACATTTGCAAAATTTATTTAACTCGATGTGAGAAATTTCATAATCAACTTAGTTCTCGTTGTAGAAACTATATCAATAAGGTATCGAGTTAACAAACTGGCTAAACAGATGGAATAATATGTGCCCTTTCCTCTTTGATTTGTTTGTAAGGGACCGACCATTTAACTTGAAGGGGGGGGGGGGG
>MJUU01033026.1:158065-180296 GCA_002080025.1 Modiolus philippinarum | reverse complement strand
AATTTGATTTCCAAGTAGATATTGATGTTGCGACTTCAAAACAGATGTTGAAAATTGTTTGTTGACCGCCATTTTCAAAATGGCCGCAAAAAAAGGCGGGAAAATTCAACATTTTCCGATTTCAATGAAATTTGGTTTCCAAATACATATTGATGTTCACAATAGTCCTAAGTTGGTCTCCTTTCAAAAAAGTGTCTGTCAAGTCCGCATCATATCCAAGATGGCCACCAGCGCGTGAAGCCTGGTTTTATCATTGGATCCTATGGGAAGGTATTCAAAGATATTCTTCTCTGAAGCCGCAGAGCCAATCGGAACCAAATTTGGCCAGAATAGTCGTTAGGTGGTTCCCTTTCAAAAATGAGTCCGGCAAGTCTGCACATCATCTAAGATGGCCACCAGCGGGGAACTTAGTTTAACATTGGACCCTATGGGGAAACATATTCCAAGATCTTCTCTTCTGAAAGTACTTGGCCAATTGGAATCACACTTGGTCACAATGGACCTTAGTTTGTCCCCTTCTTAAAATGTGTCTGGCTTGTCTGAACAGATTCAAGATTGGCATTCAACATTGGTATTATTATTTTTGACTGTATTTGTCAGCAATGGCCCAGGTGAGCGATACAGGCTCTTGAGAGCCTCTTGTTCTTTTACTGTATTGAAAAAATATTTTTTGGGGATTTTATATTTTTCTTTTTGGTAAATCAATTACAGATAAAACCAGGTAGAAGTACTTTTATGACACATACAGACGCAAATCCTGAAAATGTGACCATATTCTATAGAACATTAACAGGGACACATTTTGTGATGGTAATGGTCATGTTTCATTCAGACGCTTCTTATCTGGAGTATACTTCAATTCCAAGAGTAAGTAACATATACAAATTGTAGATATGAATATACAATTACGCTTATGTTATGTGTTAATGATGAAAAGAAATTGATCTAAACGGGAAATTAAAGTCGAGTTACCGACTTGTAAAATTCTGACTTGTCTTTTTTAAAGACATTGAACATTTCTAAATTTTGATATTTTTGATTATGCATATTCAAAAATTTACTTCCACTTCCAGGGAATATTGTAGAAACGTTAGTCAGAAATAACGACTGACAATTATGAATTTTCTTAGTTTGCATAGTGTTTCCAATTGTAGGGTTTTCATATATTGAACTCTCCATATCATCGTGTTGATAAAAGCCGGAAGTTTCCAGTATGTACAGTAGACCATCACATTGTGTCACAATCTGTTACAACAGTTAAGGTAATTGTTTTATATATCTAAACGTTTAACCATATACAGTGTTGGACCGTGCAACTTCCGAATTTGTAATAAGAAATAAGAAATATAAATATATTACCATTTACTTAGATTTGAAACCTTTCTGTAGAATATTTACTTGATTAAAAATATAGAGGTCATATTACATGAATATTAGAAACGTGAAAAGAAAGGAATTGCTCTTAAAACTACTTATGATATATACTCGTACCATTCTTTCTTCCTTTAATTTAATTTTATCCTCTTGAATGATAAGTTTTTACGTTTATTAATATTTGTCTGATTCACTGCTACATCCAACATGCTTTAAGTTATTTTAAATGTTTTATACCTCTTCTGATATATCATGTTCAAAATTTCCGAAACGTATATAACAAAAACAGGACAACAGTAAGCACCTACAATGGCCAGGAACTACAATCACATGACACAATTTACAAGCGAACTGCACTAGAAAAACAATAATGAAAACAAGAGACAAACATAAATAACGATAGGAACTCGGGATAGCCGGACTTGGTACCGGCACTAGCAAAAGCCAGTGGTAGGGTTAAACCGATTTATGGGTACCCAAACCTCCCCTTTCTCTATCCCGTTTCCCTTTAGTATAATAAACATGCGAATAAAACCCAGTACAGATAGACTACGAACTCAATGACCACTATCTTGGAAAAGAAAAGCGTATGACAAAACGTAATTTAGAAAGATGGGTCAAATAGTGCTCGCCGCTAAACTGCCGGCTAGCTCAAGGAATCTAGTCTGCTGGTAAAACACTGTCCCACTACAGAAGAATCACATGTATTAATCAATTGGGTCAGACAAATGCAAAACAAAACCATTTTGTTTTAATTTTTCTGGATTGATGCTAAATATAGCTAACAACTATTGTGAATAAGATTTGGTTCTTATAGATGTTCGCTGATCATGTTTGTGTATTCCCGTCAGATTTCCGCACTTGTTCGGTTTTATCCATTTAAAAGCTTAATAATTTTTGGACCGGTTACCCCCTAATTTTTTTCCATAATTTCATTTCATACATCTTTTGGAGCATTCTAATAGAATTTGATTGAATTGCTGTTATTTTTTAGCCGAGTTGCGACGAAGTCGAACTCGGCTTATAATTTGATGAATGGTGTCCGGGCGTCCGGGTGTCCGGGCGTCAACTTTTAGTTTCCGCACGATATCTTGAGAACCACTTGACTAATCTGAAGGAAATTTTGCATAGACATGACTTATGATCAGAGGAGGAACCCTATCGATTTTGAGGTTTGTGCAACCAAGGTGAAGGTCAATACTTCTGAAAATAGAATTTAAAGTAAACATCAGGAATTTAAGCCTAAAATTACATGCTAAGTATTTTTTGAATACAAAAATAGCTAAAAAATTTTATTGCTAGAACATGTTCAATTCATTTATTAGTTCTAATTATGTACACCAACACTTTTGTTTGGTTTCATTAACTTAAAAATAAGATATAATGAAAAGTCAAAATTTAAAAAGGGAGGTAATAAAACGAAGGGAGGTAATAAATATAATTTGAAGACATAGTCAGTATTTCTAAGACTTTTGCAATTTTCAATTTAAGAAAAATCTTGATAAAAAAATTACATTTGTGATTTCTAATTTTTTGGTAAATTTCCTGAAACTCGGTTTCAGCAATATGAATTGCCTAGATTATAAGGGGAACCCCTGTTCAATTTTTTTGAATGGTGGTCTGAAATAGGTTGTAATGGATAGTGGAATTTTCAGTTACCACTGAAACCAAACCAGATCATTGAATCTTTGTAAAAAGGTATTCCGATACATATTTTTCTTCACAATTTTAGAAATATATATAAATTAGATTATTAGGGGAACCCCTGCCATATTCTTTTTGAAAGGGGAATTGAAATGTTTTGATTTCTGCAATATGTAATCCTGATTTTCAGGCGAACCCCTGCCCAAATTTTTTTGAATGGTGGTCTGAAATCGGTTGTGATAGATAGCGGAGATTTCAGTTGCCATAGAAACCAAGCTAGAACACTGAATCTTTGAAAAAAAAAGTATTCTTCTTCATATTTTTCTTCACAATTCAAGAAATATGTATTAACTAGAATATAAGGGGAACCCCTGCCAAATATTTTTATGAAAGGGGGACTTGAAATATTTTGATTTCAGCAAAACATGTTACCTTGATTATAAGGGGTACCCCTGCCCAAATGGTCTGAAATAGGTTGAGATGGATAGTGGAGCTTTCAGTTTCCATTGAAACAAAACCAGAACATTGAATCTTTGAAAAAAGTATTCTAAATAGTTTCCATCACAATTTGCGAAATATGTAAAAACTAGATTATAGGGAGAACCCCCTGCCATTTGTTTTGGAAAGGAGGACTTGGAATGTTTTAATTCAGCAATATGTATAACCTGAGTTATGAGGGGAACCCCTGCCCAATTTTTTGAATGGTGGTCTGAAATTGGTCTTAATGGATAGTGGAGCTTTCAGATACCATGGCAACTAAACCAGAACAGTCAATCTTTGAAAAAAAGCATTCTGCTTCATATTTTTCTTCACAATTTCAGAAATATGTATATGCAACATTATAAGGGGAACTCCTGCCATTTTTTAAAGGAGGACTTTGAATGTTTTGATTTTACCAATATGTATTACCTGGATTATAAGGGGAACGCGTGCCCATTTTTTAATAGTGGTCTTGTGGAGCTTTCAGTTGCCATGAATACTAAACTAGAAAACTGAAATTTTTAGAAAAGTATTAGATTATAAGGGGCCCCTGCTCAAAGTTTTTTTGAAAGGGGACTTGAAATGTTTTGACTTTAACTATCATCAATATATAATATGTATCACCTATAATATAACCCCTGCCCAAATTTTTAGCTAAATTGCTAATACATCTTCCGAAAGTTCCCTTATAAGTCTCTGAACGAAATAAAAGAATTTTTATACTTATATACAACTATTTGCATATCGGATGATTTACTTTTGAAAATAACAAATATTCGCAACTCGGCTTTCGCACTTTTGGTGCGTTTTCTGAATTTTCCCATTTATTATTGGATAAACATTGGTTAAACCTATGAAAAATGCAGAGGAGTTCAGTTTTTCGCCATTTCTTGAAACATTTTTATCTTAAAAATGACATCTTTAACCCATCAATTTTGTTTGCTTAAATTACTTCTTTTTCAGTCTGCTAACAAAAAAACACACACCCAAATGAAATCCTTGATATCTTTAAAATCGACCAGCGAACATCATTAAATCCTAAATATTTAGTGGACTATAAACCCTCAGTCAAAGTTAATGGCTTAGACAGTCTTACAAACCCTTTTTAGACTGAGATCAGTGCACAGGATCCTCTTTAGCAAGGTAAAAAGATGTTCAGATTTGCAGACTTAATTCTAAAAAAGCGAACTGATTCTCATAGAAGGAAGATGACTTTGATATTCAGTGGTTTGTTAATAGGAAAAATAGTGAAATGAACTGAAAATAAAGGGACTACTAATGAATCGATATCAATGTCATGCAAATCAGTTGCTTTTGACACTGATGAATCTTGTTACTTACTTAAATTTGACTTCTCAATAGTTGTCTTATTGATAGTTTTGCTAAATATCTAACATTTTTAGTCTATTAAGCTTGTTTGCTACTGTTATGCCTTTGATGCAGCGATTTTGTCAAAGTGGGTAGGTTACTGCTTCAAAAACTAATGTGTTTGACGAAAATGGTCATCTCAGTACTAAAATTTACGACAAACGGGACGATTTTAATTTCAAAATTATCAATTTCCCTAACATTGACAGTAATATTCCAGCTTCTCCTGCAAGCGGTGTGTATGTTTCACTGTTGATTCGATACGCGAGAGCTAGCACAAATTATACAGACTTTCTCATAAGATATAGTCATCTCAGTGACTGCCTTATTAATCAAGGCATAAAAATAAATCCGTCTCATACGATCATTAAAAAGATCTTTTATAGATATCTGTCCCTTGTGGAAAAATTTGAAGTTTCGGTTCGAACTCTGATTTAAGATTCTTTTTTCACTTAGTACTATGATGATCATTTCTTTTAACTGTCTACAACCTTTCAATAGCAATTGCTGTTGCGTTGCCACCGGACACTACTGCAATGGAAAGGGAATTTTGGCATGCCACAAAACCTGTTTAACCAACCATTTCTTTTGAAACGCCTGTACCAAGTCAGAACTATTGCGGCCGACAATTTTTTTTTCGGTGGTTTTCACCTGATTTATCTTTTTGTCTCATGGACTTAGGCGCTTGACAACTCTGTTCGGTATTTTTTTTTATTATCCCAAATTTAACATTTGATGCTTTTTCACGGTACAATATAGTCATCATAGTTTCATAAATAAGAACAGATATCTTAATCTTTCAGAACTTTCTAATTGACACAAACGAACCGAACTCCAAACTGAATTTTTCACCACTTGCTATTGGACAATGTCCCTTTTTGGAGCACGCGATGTCACTTTATTTTTTGTTTTGTTTTAGTAGTGTTTGTGATGTTCGTGATCAGTTCCTTCAATTTTGATTCTCATCACTGCTACTGCTGTCTACTTTTCAGATATGTATATATTTAAATCGTATTTTTTTACTTTTCGGTTTCCCATGTTTATTTCGACTTTATGCTTTAGTTTTCTATAGTCGATATATTCGATTGTTTGATTTTAAAAACCGAATCAATTTCAGCAATTCCCTCCCCTAAAGCTTTTTCCATTGAGAAGATTCCTGATGGGAAAACTCCACTGTAATTGCATACATCTAGTGTAAATATATTTTTCTTTTAAACAAGATACTTATATATAAGGAATTCAAATAGAAGTTGACGGGAAAACCCAGTCTGAAATTAAGCCAGTTAGCAGAAGACACATCAATCTTTTTAAGTTCAAAGCATGAAGTTTTACTTAATTTAAGACATAAATTGTCGAAATGCGCATATGCAGGAAATAAATTCACGATCACTTCGGTATTTTATTATTTACTGTAGAAAATAAATTAACAGTAACTTCGGTATTTTGTTATTTTTTACCACTGGATGCCTCTGCTGGTGGACTGTTAGTCCCCGAGGGTATTATCCAACCCAGTAGTCAGTACTTCGGTGCTGACCCGAACATCTACTTTATTGAAACTTGCAATATCTAAATTTTACGAAATTTTGTTTAAAACTCAGGAGTATCTCCCCCATGCATAGCTCTGTCCTTAGCTGAATTTAGGCTTTTCTATTTAGATCCTTTTGATTGTTTGTTCTCTATCAGCTTTTACACGTGTTTCGGTTAATGGACTTCTAAATGTTTTGGTTTTATCTACACCGATGAGACATAAGTTGTCGAAATGCGCATATGCAGAAAATAAATTTACGGTGACTTCGGTATTTTATTATTTACTGCAGAAAACAAATTAACAGTAACTTCGGTATTTTGTTATTAAAACAATATTTTCTTCAATATCTTGTCTGAAATTAAATAGGAATGAAACAGAGGGCATGTGATTAGGGAGTTTAAACACTGTAAAGAAAAGATAAGCAATATAAAATGCACTCAAGAACCAATAAAATGCCTAGGGGTATACTTTGTCATGATAAAGAAAAGTTTAAGAGATTACATTAAGCAAAATGTTATCTGAAATCTGAGAAATAAGTATGATCGGAACAAAGAAAATCTGACTTTAATTAGAAGAAACAACAGTAGTAAAGTCATTGATTTTGCTAAATATTACTTATGTAGCTTTAGTTACTGCATATCAACCAAAATTTAAAACACTTATTTAAAAATTCATTTGGTCCAAACAAAAAAAACAACAACAAAAAAAACAGGAAAAAGTTAAACGGAATACACTTCGTTTAGATTATGAAAAGGGGAGTTTGAAAATGATTGATATTGATAATTATAATGAGGCAATTGGAATCGGCTGGGATAAAAAAAATAATTTACAAAACTGACTAGAATGCATATTGGAAAATAATACCAAAATACTACTTTAATAAATTTGGGTCTAATTTCATTATATTTAATATGAGTAATATGATGACTTTAGTCTTTTTAAAGGAATTAAGGATACACTACCAGATTTTAATTTACACATCGTTAAAGCATAGATAAATGTAAACCAAAATTACCAATCAGAACCAATAGTAAATTAAAGATATCAGACAAAAAGTAATTTGGGGGAATAAATTCATTTTGTTTGGGGGAATCTTTGATATATCCAAACTGGATCAATGACAACATAGTTTGTTAATGATCTAATCGACAATCAAGGTAGAATTTCCCAGGTTAAAACCATAGTGCAAACAAACACAAAAGTATATTTGGAAAATATCAAAAAACAGAAATTTGATTTTGGGAAAAGTTCGTCATCGGGAATTTACAATATATTGAGATCAAAAGTATGAGAAACCAATAGATTTCACAAAATGGCAAACTCAAGTACAAATTGAAGATTTGTCTTTAGAATTTAAGTATACTTTGCATTTTATATTTACTGTTTTGTGGACGAATAACCTTAAACTCTTTCGATGGAAACTTCTTCCATTTTATTTCACTCTGTTAATACCTTTTAGAAAAATGGAAAGTCATTGATAATAATAGATACAATATGTGTAATGTAACAGATGATTATGAACACTCTTTTATTACTTGCACCTATTATAAACAATTCTGGGAAGAATCAAAGACATTCTATGTAAATGTAAGATCGAATTACACGTAATAGGAATGAATTCCTTGGTATTTGGCAGTAAATGTAATTGAAAGAAATATGATGCACTTAATCTCTTTCTTACGGCTGTATTTTTTTGTAATTTATAAAAGCAATTACGTTTCAGACCTCACAACAAAGAATATCAATGTTTTCGATTGGTTTTTAAAAGAATTTGATTGATTATTTGATTGTTGCTTAACGCCAACTAAGCAATATTTCAGCTATATAGTGGCATGAACTGTTGATAATATAATAATAAATATACCGGTAAAAAATTTAATAAAAGAATTTGAAGAACAATTGAAAGAAAAACATTAATTTCAATTAAAGCGAATGAAAAGCAAGGATACATGGACAACAAGAATCAAGTGTCAAATGAGCTGTTGTCTCGGTGCCCTTGGACTCTTGGGGACGACAGCTCGTATATTTATTAATCAAAACTATCTTCTAGAAAATAGGTACGAGTAAAAATTAAACTTAATTTCTGTGAAATAATATGAGATGTTATATTGTTAAATTAATATTTTTTTGTTGATATACTAACAAAATTTAGGAGATGGAAGAAAAAATTAACAGGAAACATCTACAATGGCCGAAAACACAGTCACATGCCACAATGTACCAAGGAACTGCACCAGAAAAAAACCATAATAAAAAACAAAAGACAAATGTAAAGAACGATGGGAATCGGGACAGCCGGACTTGGTACCGGAACTAGCAAAAGCCAGTGGTAGGGTTAAATCGGTTTATGGGTGCAAAAACCCCCTTTCTCTGTCCCTTACAAAATTATTAGGCTTCTGGAACACAGTTGCGGACAGTTTGCGGCAAGTGTGCGGCACATTTACGGCAAGTTTGCCAGAAGTTCGTTTTTTTTTGCATACATATAGGTTTCCGGCACACTGATTCTGACACACTCGCGGTATAGTTCTGACAGATTTGCAGTGCAGTTCCGGCACACTTGCGGTATAGTTCTGGCGTACTTGCGGTATAGTTCTGGCACACCTGCAGTGATGTTCTGGCACACTTGCGGTGTAGTTCTGGCACACTTGTGGTATAGTTCTGGCACAGTTCTGACACATTTGTGTCACAGCTGTGGTACACTGATGTCACAATACTGGCAGTAAAGGAAAATTTCATGTTTGTATTATATACCATTGTAGAGAAAAAACTTGACTAAATACTGAGAAAGTACTATTATCCTGGATGGGGGCACGGGCAAATTCTCATGGACTTCGTGGTAAATTGAAAACACAACCTAATACCAATTTTCAGATAACTTGCAAGGAAAATGCTGTGAAATCATGAGAATAAAAAATCTTGAAGGAATGTTTTTTTTTGTTTTTTTTAGCAAAACCATGAAATTTGATATCCACCAATGATAGTACTTTTAGAGTTATTACTACATACACAAGCAAAAAAATCCTAAACAAATTAGTTTAAGACAGTTGAATGGACAGACGGACAGACAGAAAAAACTGACATAGGTAAGACTGTATACCTCCTCTAATTTTTCTGTAATATTATAATTGAAATATGACATTTTTCAATGAAACATATCAAGAAAGTATGTATTCTTCGTAGAATTCTAAAAAAAATACTGATCTTTGAAGTTTCAGAAAAATAAACCAAAAATGAAATGAAAATATTTTCTTTTAATTCCAATTATTGAAAATTGCCATTTTCACTGAAATATATTAAAAATGTATGATAGAATTTAAAAAAACGAATAAAAAACTGGTCTTTGATAGTTTAGGAAATGGACCAAAATTTGAATCAAATAATTTTGCAATCCAATAATTAAAATAGCTGTTTTTACTGACATGTTTTAAAAAAAAATATGGTTGCTAGTGAATATTACAATAGATACTTAAGTCTCAGGAAATTTATTACTTTAGTGGTATAAAAAAATGCTAAAATATTTGACTTTACGCAAAAATGTAAAAAATCTGATATTTTCAGGAAAAGATGGAACTGGAATCGAAATTCCTAAAGTTTTTTCTTTGAACATCCGTACACTAAATGCAATGATTCTACATCAAAATGAGACTCATCAATCCAAAAATGTAGGAGGGTGTTTTAGTCACAAGTAAAATGCTGCGAGGACAGACACATAGACAGATACAACAACATTATCCCCAAACTTACATTCAAAATTGCAGGGATAACAATTGTCTAACTGCACTAGCATTAATCAAAGATCTGTGTACAGTGCACTAGCTATATATTTAGCTGTAAAGCAGGGTCTTATAATTCTATGTTGTAAATCAACTTTAAAATTGTTTGCAGCAAATAAATGAAGCTCAATTTGATTGACATGCTGCATATAGAGTGATATCTGATCTGTTTGTTATTTTTCATGTCTTTGAATATGCAGTCCTGTATTTTGTGCACCAGTATTTCATAAACATAAGATTCACACATATCTGAAACATTGATTTCATATTTGAGTACAAGAAAATGTCCTCACAGGTAAAAACACAACTGAACTTTGTTCACCTGTACCTAAATTTGATTGGTTCTTTGTCCATCTTTTTTTATTTCATAAATGTGTTTCTGGTACACTATTTTCTTTGTCTTTTATGTAATTCAATAGAACTTTCCGGCACACTTCTGGCAGACCATACTTTACAATAAATCAAACAGATATTTATGGTTCACTTCTGGCATACTCTTCTCTGTCTCACTAGACTTCCCAGGTAAGTGCTGTAAGTGTGTCAAAACAGCACCACTGATCAGTGTGCCACAAATTTGTGGCAGGCTTGCCGCAAATTTGATGCAAACTTTTTTTTGTAAGGGGTCCCGTTTCCCTATAATATAATAACAAATGAACAAAACCAAAAACAGGTAGACTACCAACTCAATGACCACTATCTTGAAAACGAAAAGGGGACAAAATGTCATTTGAAAGACTCAAGGAGCCTAGTCTGCTGGTAAAACACTGTCGCTCTACGGAAGAAAGATCAAAGTCAAAACTCTGAAATGGGTTTGGTAAAGAATCATCATGTATTTCAGTAGACATCGGCAGTATCAGTGAAAGGCCAGTATAAACCAAAGCCAATTTAACGGACACGTGCAGAATATCCTGTCGATATCCCCTTTTTTTAACAACATTTCCGTAAAATCGAGGATGAGAAATGCCCTATATAATATAAGCTGTTTGTGAGTGACATTATATTTTGATATCAAATGTTCATATCTTCGACGAAATCTTTCATATGTATTAACAATTTATGAAATCTGTAACCTTACTACAAAAGTTTGGAAGTGATAGTAAGGTTACGTTCATTAAAGTAGTCAAGAGTAGAACAAACACTTGCGAATCGTACCAGTTGAAAAATATAAACTTGGTGGTATGGGGCTAGAGGAACGTCGCCGTCAAGAAAAGGGAAATTATTAATACTGAACTCTAATTTATCCCTTTTATCGTAAATTTTAGTTTTTACCAAAGACATCTGTTAACGAAAATTTGTAGAATAAAGTCATGAAATTCTTTAAAAGATACTCTTCTAAATTTGAGATACAATGGTACATTGTTTATTACGTTAGAATTGTCATGGTTCTTTTGACAAATTCAAATTTAGTATTTACCCTTCAATTAATTTTGCAGCTTTCTCCATTCGTATTTTCGAATTCAGAAGTATATAAATTCACAGAGGAAACAGTAGACCATGCAACAAAAGTGTCTGCTTTTCTAACTGATATGAAATCTACAGACATGATAAAGGAAGGTGATACTACAGTTATCAAAGCATTATAAGAATAAAGAATTATCAATTCAAATAGAGAAATAAATTTAAAATATCATAATGAACTTAAAATTGAAGTGCACAAATGACAATAACTGTTCATCTTTTATGTCAGCCTATTTCATTTTCCATTAAACTGAAATTATGTGAAAAAAATATCAACACAATTTGATTGAAATATTTGAACAAGAAGCAATGAACAACGAACATAACAGATCTGATGAACATTGTCTTGAAATGATTTCCTATGTTTGGGTTCTAGTGCTGCTGATGAGGAATAAGTTTCCGAAATGGCTATACAGCTCATTCAGATTATTGCAGTAGGAGTTGACATATGTGTTGTGGTCTCATGTTCATTTACTCCATATCCTTTCATAAAATATTCAGTCGACAGAATTTTTCTGCATTATTAATACTATTTGATTTCAGACTTAGAAGAAGAAATCTGGCATTCCTTAATAGAGTTGCAACAATTGACGAGTTATTGGATTAATACTAAAACAAAAGTTATAGAGAGGTAAAAAGTAAACAAAAGTTAAAGCAGTTTCATCGATATTATATGGTATCAGACAGGGAAATACATTGTATTTTATTCACACTTAATTGTCTTAATTTAATTTGTTCTGTTAATACACAATCATATCTTTTTGATTGCCTGAACAGTTTTACTGATTTGCATGTATAATTCAAAAATCGGTTTTGACAGAATAATCTATGTGTTACTTGAGTTTTTATTTTTTTTTAGATTTTTTGGAACACCTTCGGGAGTTTTTAGAATGTATCCTGGAGTAGCCTTGAGCAATACATTTGATCATATTCAATATAAATGGTAAAATTTAACAACTACTTATTTGATTTATTCGAAGTGTTATAACTCAACTCCTGTGCTATTAGAAATATATCATTTCTCAAGAAACTATGACGAATTTTCATAGAGCAGATAAGAACCTTTAAAAGCACTCGACACAACAAGTGTAAGAATGGAACAACAGCATTGTTAATATCTTACTCGCAATACATAAATCTTTACGGAGTCCTAGCCTTTATATCAATCTAGGAACGGTAAAAATGACAGATAAGTAGAATTTAGAGGTATTGCTATGATGTATGATCAAGGCTCATTGTTGAAGGCCTCGTGGTGACTTCAAGACTAAGAACAACAATAAAGTACTGTTCCATTGCTTGCGTTTACTAAAGACTTTGTCCCATATGTATTTACTCCATAACCATTCATTGTTAATAATTTGCTTTTCCTTACAACATCATACAAAGTGATTTAGTTTCATATAATGTCAAGTATTTGTTAAACGTATTTACTAAATTAATGGGTTATATTTTTACCTACTCTGGTCTAAATGAAATACAAAAGTTGAACAATCGAAAGGACAAGTTAAAAAAAAATAAAACAGTGATAAACACGAGAGGTAAGTAAATTTGAATACAGATATCCATGTTTGGAAACATATTTATCTCTGATGTTTTGCCATTACTGAACATTATGAAGTCAAAAACGCAAAGCTTGGGATATCAAACATTGGTACTACACCATATTCTTTTTAAAAAATGATTTCTTGTATAACGTTGAATGATTCTACTTTGATATGTTTTTGGTATTTAGTTTATGTGAATCATTATTCATTGTAGCTCAAAAATGGACTAAAATTTAAAATTTATTTACATTTTGTTTAAGCCAAATGGATATAAGGTTTGAATTAGCATTCCCAAATGTGTCCTAAAATAGCACAGAAACTAAAGTAGCAAGAATTAAGCGCTCTTTTGATTCCCCTTAAGATTTCTTTGTGGTATTTATTCTAAACGATGTAGCAATGTGAAACGGAAAGTTGCCCCCGTATTGAAAGAGTCGACAAAGGCGATTTTTGTGTTAAGTTTTAGTTTCAGATAATGTTACATCGTATTGATTCGTCCTGGAAATAAAATCGCTAGGCTTTCTGAGAAGTTTTGTCGGGTCTGTGAAAACTATAATCTTAGAAAATATGCCAAAGATTTTTTTCTTTATTATTCTTTTGTTTTTACGATATTGGATTTAATGTATTCGAAAATGTATTCATTTATCAATGATGTTCCGTAACAGATGAATACCAAACAACACTTTTACTTTTACTCGTCACCTTAATTAAGAATGTTTGACTGTTTACCATACTTTGATTCAGGTACAAGAAAAGTATTGGCAGAAAAGGAGATTTACTTTTTACATCTGGAAAAATCAGCGAGTTTACTCCAAAAGATGTGGTTATATTGACAAGGACGATTATTTTGAACGGCAGGTTTGTACGTTTGACGTTGTCTTTTCAAAGAAAACTCATCACAATAACTTCTTTAACGATAGAAAATATGAAGAGTCAAAATAGCTTTCTGCAATTTAGAACGATCTATACATAAAGTCAAGTTATAATTTAACTGCACAGAAAAAAGTGCAATAATTTGTATGGTTTTGTTTATAGTGGTGCCATTGGTTTCTCGACCGATATAAGAGGAGTAGTAGGAGCTACAATTACACATAGCCAACTGACGGCAACATTGCTGAATAATGTAAGTGTTAAATTTGAAGAAAAATGATTAATTATAAAGATAAAGTTCGTTACGTGATAGAGAAGGGGATTGGTACCAATAAACCGATTTTAACCTAGTACTAGCTATCTCGAGTTCCTATCTTTGTTTACATTTTGTTTTTGTCTTTCACTTGCGTTTTTTATACGCATTTTCTTTTAGAATTCTATTGTAATTTTGGCCATTCCAGTTTTTTTCCTGTTATCATATTTTATTAGTTAAGGAGGTTAGAGTATCGGGATAGACTATTTACACCCCCCTGTTCCGTAGGAGTGGGGTATACTGTTCCCTTCTCCGTCTGTCCATCCGAAACACTTTTCGTTAAGAATACATATGCTTGTATGTGTAGTAATTATTTGATATTTGTTCTGAAGCTTTGGTATGATGAGTTGTACCTTTTCTCTTATTAAGTGTAGCACTCACCTACTTCCTGTTTGACGATAAGATTTTGTTTCCAAATGTAGCCATACTTCAAAGTTTTCGCCACGTATTGCTCAGGTTGTTTATGTAGTAATTATTGGAATTTTTTGGTTTGTTACTGTACCATACCTACCCTTTTCAATAATTAACAATGAAAGGATATGGAGTAAATGCACATTAGACAAAGTCTTTATCTATAAGAGCCAAGCAATGGAACAACTTTTTAATGTTGTTTGTCATCTTTAAGCCACCATGAGGCATTCAACAATGAGCTTCACTAATACCTTATAGTTCAAGATTGCCTCTTACACCGGTTTGAGCGGAAATCATTTCTAGATGTTGAATAACGTTACATCCATGTCTTCACTGCTCATTGATGCGGAATCGTCACTAATCTACTTCTTGTTTGCGGAAAACATTGTTTTCTCATTGTATTCATATATTGAAATTTCTCGGTTTGTATATGTAGTAATGATTTTATATTTGGTCTGTAGTTTTGCTATGGAAAGTTGTACTGTATTTCCCGTTTTCAAGTCCATCACTAGTCTACTTCCTGTTTGTCGATAACTTTGGTTTTTTTCACGCACTTTGTTGTTCCCTAGTTTATTTATTCTCTGTTTGGGTTGTGTGTGGATTTTTCTTACTGGTCTCTGCATCTAATATGCTGCTGACTTTTTTTGACAATTTTATTGGTATAGTATAAATAATTTTTTATCGTAGTTTTCGGTAAATAAGGGATTTATTATTTCATCATTTGAGTTTCATTTATTGAGGTTTCGATGGGGCGTGTTTTCACGAGAAACCCTTTTATTTGTTAATATCTTTGTTTAATGTCTCTGGTCTAATAATTGAGATATCTTCATGTCTATTTTGCAATCCATGGACAACCCTGTTTTCATCATAACTTCGAACAAAAAGTCTCTTTTTACATGTAACGTCAATATCAAGATGACAATATAAAAAAAGCTCCTTGTTTTAACTCGATATCATCTTGCCACTTTTGAGTGAAAATACTTTTGATTTTCTGAAACATATATAACTTTATTTATATCTTCTAGGTACACGGGTGCTCGGGAAACGACATGGAGTGTCATTTGCTTGACGAAGAGGGGTAAGTTTTTGTCGACATTAACAGTGTACTTGAAAAATATGATTTCTGAATGACAGCAATACTATCTCCTTTCAAAGAGTTAATGAAAATATACAGAAAGGTCTTTCCCTTGGAAAGGGGAAAGACCTTAATAATCAAACGAAATACAGAAAGGTCTTTCCCTTTGAAAGGGGAAAGACCTTAATAATAATCAGAAGAAATACAAGAACGTCTTTCCATCGAAGTGGGAAAGACCTTAATTATATTCTAACCTTTTCTTTCTTCTACATAAAAAACAGTGTAAGAGGGGACATATATCAGGATCGATAATTTTGAAACCAATTATGATTGTGGAAAACTACCTTTACAAACCCAACGGGAAGACACTTAAATGAGCAAAACACTTTGAGCTACCCCTTCCTGTTGCCCCAGGATTTGAAATAATTCATTAAATGCTTACAAGTTTTGTTAACTCTTTATCAGGAGGTGATATCAAGATAAAATCAAAGATTTTACCTCAAAACAATTGACGATTGACATATGCCATGATAAGTAAAGGAATATTGGTGACCATACAAAGTGAGAAACATCAAAGGTCAGAAAAAAGTTCCAGTAAACCTACCTCAAAAGTCCTTTACTTTTACATTTAGAGCCTGAAAGGAAAACCCCGAAATACTATAGCATTCTTCATTGAAAAGTACCGTTAATGTGGATTACTTAACCCTAACAGAAGAGTAATGTATATTACATCAAACAGTTTGGACTTTCGAATTTTGTACACTTGGACTTTCGAATTGTGTACACAATCTATTATAATTTTAAATATGCAGAACAAAGAATGAGCGAACCTCTAATGTTTTCATAAGGATAATGGTAATAATTCACCTATATAGTCGTTTGCTATGAAATTTCTTTTGTGAAAGAAAAAAATCTGGAATTGACACAAATATGCTGAAGCAAATACAAAACCGGTTATGAACCGAAACCAAATTCAAACTTGGTCTGTAACTCATGGAGTTTGACTCGCTTTACAATCAATAGTTTGATACAAAATTATTGGACCGACCGTTTTGGGTCTATGGACCGAAAACCGATTTTGATTTCTGATTTTGTATTTTTGCATATAACTCAAATGCCATTGAAGATACAAAAAGACATTCATATCTTTAACGGTTTAGAAAAAAATCTAGAAAACATCGTGTGAGATTGACGGATTGTGCATTGTGCATAATATATAGTGCCCTTCGGCGATGCCGATAGAGGAATAATGTAAAATATGCTTTAATGTTTAATAAACAAAATATATTTATCGGTCAGGTTGATGAATCTTTCAACTGGTGCCCCATTTCCTGAGAATTTGATTATATATACATATACGAGGCGGACTTGTATTTAATCCAAGGTCTAAAAGCATCCCACAGAAAGTGGCTTTGTTATTTAATCTAACAACCGGGTATTTCTGTGATGTGGTAACATTGAATAATCATGATGGTGTATTCGTTATTGAGCACCTGTTACTTATCACCTGATTATAATGCCAACTTCTTTTGATACCATTATGTAATAATAACTAAATACCAAAGTTACTGTGAATTTTGATTCTGCATATGCGCATTTCGACAACTTATGTCTCATCAGTGCAGATAAAATCTAAATGTTTGGAAGACCATTAAGTCAAAGATGTTCAAAAACTGATAGACAACAAATAATCAAATATGATCTAAATAGAAAGCCAAAATCAGCTAAGGACAGAGCTTTGCATGAGGGAGATACTCCTCAGTTTCAACAAAATTTACCAAAATTAGATATTGTAAGGTACCTAATATAATCGGCTTTCGGGTCAGCACCGAAGTACTGACTACTGGGCTGGTGAATACCCTCGGGGACTAACAGTCCACCAGCAGTGACATCGACCCAGTGGTAACAATAACTAAATACCGAAGTTACTGTGAATTTTGATTCTGCATATGCGCATTTCGACAACTTATGTCTCATCAGTGCAGATAAAATCTAAATGTTTGGAAGACCATTCAGTCAAAGATGTTTAAAAACTGATAGACAACAAATAATCAAATATGATCTAAATAGAAAGCCAAAATCAGCTAAGGACAGAGCTTTGCATGAGGGAGATACTCCTTAGTTTCAACAAAATTTACAAAAATTAGATATTGTCAGCACCCGTATAATATATATATAAATAATATATGTATAATTAATCGATGAATGTAATGTGATTGTTTATAAATTGTCATTTTCTACTGTTAGTTTTTCAATCGGGCAATGGATGGCAGCGGTTGTAAGTACACTTTGTTGGCTATTTATATGTTTGTTGACGATTCCGCATCAAACAAAAGGAAAGATACATGGATGTAGTATAGTATATAGTAATTGTATAATACATGACAATTTTCTTAATATTTCAGGTATTTCTTAACACATGGAACAGCTGACAATAACGATAAGTACAACTTGCACATAACCAAGAAATTTCCATGGCTGTCAACAAAGCTGATACAAGAAACATTTTTGAAGGTCATACATTAGCGTGATCTAAATGTCAGTCTATACTACAACCTAATGAATTAAAGACAAGTACTTTTTCATTTGGAATTTAGTTTCAATCTTGATGCTAGTCTCTTGATTTTAATCATAGAGATTTATAAACATTTACTTTATGTTCAATTAAAATCAAATTTATTTTATATTTTAAATTGCTTTAATACCGACAGAAAGTTTTTTTCTCTCTCTATACATATAGAAAAACAACATTACCTCAACAAAATATAAAATAATTTACATAGTTATAAATATTCTGGTCTCCTTTAGCCAGTTTGGTGTACCAGTATGTCAGAAGGAGTTCATCAGTTATCTTACCTGATACAAATTCCTGAACATGGAGCATCAGATGAGAACAAGGACAGTTGTGAGACGTTTGCAATTGATTCGGTAACTGGAACAAATCTGTTTGTTTTGGTTGTTTATAACAGGAAGAATAATAACTGTAAAGATATACAGGTATTCTGATAGTTTATATTGAAAAATAACTGCTGTTGTAAGAAAACTATTATAGTATAACTAATTGACCGTCGTGAATATCAATGAAAATGTCACGAGTGCCGAAAAACGCAGAAGGATTAAACGAGTTGCGGAACTTTTGTTCCGCAACGAGTTTAATCCACTGCGTTGATCGACACGAGTGACATTTTTATTGATATTCATGATGGTCGATTAGTTATGCTTTTTATTATATAGATTTTCTACTCAAAAACCGAGGTTTAGATGCGGATTATTTTTTTTCATATCAATACGCCAGTTGTTTACTTGACGACGACATTGAAGAGATATTGTGACGTCGCTTCATTCAGACGTCATCCGGTGACTAGAAATTCTTTATTTTCACCGGTGACAATATGAGATTTATTTAACTGAGGAAACTAGATCTTTCATCGCTATCTATATAATAAATACTTATACTACACTCAATATGAGTCCAGAAGATAGCTATTTCGACAACTAATGACAATTTTATGTGCACAAAAAAGCAAAAGTTTAAAATGATTAATCTTGAACCTACCCGTAAGATGTTGGAAAAATATTGTTTTTGTAACCATAGACAATTTCTGAACAAGCAAATGCTAAGGAGAGAAATTCTTAGACTTTTTGTTTTCTACACATTCAATACAAATTGTAACAGTCACTTTAAAAAAGACTTTTGGACAAAAATCAACATGATTGTTCTCGACATGAAGAGCCGATATTGCTTACTTATCGTCTTTCCCTGTGGCTATCTCAGCCTGCAGAGCACTTCCGCAAAAGCCATATCCGATTGACCCGAACTTATCATGAGGTCGACCTGCAGTTATCGAGGAAGTTCTCCCAACGTTTGACAAGCAATATCCTTTTTATCCGTTTCGCAAAATAATAAATCTTAATTAGAGAAAGAATCTATTAGAATTTCTGTTTTCAGTTTTGTAAACAAATTACCGTCACACAAACACAACTAGAGGCTCACATGAGCCTGTATCGCTCACCTGGTCACTGGTTTTATTCATTGTCACCTATAGACCACCCATTCATACTATAAATCAGTTCAGCAGATGTTACACTTTCATTCTTGGATGAGGTACAAACTAAAAAGCACAAACTTTATAAGGGATCACCCAAGGACAATTGTAACCAAGTTTGGTTCCAATTGGCTCAGTAGGTTCAGAGGAGAAGACATTTGAATGCATTTCCCATAGAGTCCCTATGTTAAACTATGTTCCATGCTGGCGGCCATCTTGGATGAGGTAAGAACGTAAAAATCACAAACTTTAAAGGGGATCACCCAAGGACTATTGTGACAAAATTTGGTCCCCATTGGCTCAGTGGTTTCAGAGGAGAAGATCTTTGAATTTATTTCCCATAGGGTCCTATCTTCCCCGCTGGTGGCCATCTTGGATGAGATGCGAACCTGCTGGACATATGTAGAAAGTGTTGTTCTGAAAAACCTCAACACTTTTGCAATTCACATTTAACCTTTATCTCAAACAGTTTTTGAAATAAAAGTAAAAACGTTCAAAAATTGAGAAAATTCAAAGAAAAAGCGGCAATAACTCCTATGTGGGTTGTCAGATTTTCTTCAAAATTGCAGGACATGTAGATCTTACTATGCTGACCATTTTTGTTATACAAACTTCACTCCTATCTTCTATTAATTTCAATATATAAGACCAGAAGTAACGAAAAACTGAAAATTTTACGGGAAAGGGGCAATAACTTCAAGACAGGTAAGCGGATATTCTCCAAAATTGCAGGGCAGGTAGATCTCATCATGCTGATCATTTTACGAGTCAGAATTTTGATATCTGTAATGGTTTTCGAGTAATTTGCAAAAAAAAACAGCAATTTACCCCTTTGTTCTTTTTTTAGTAACAGCGGCCATGTTGTTTAGTCTATGGACAGAAAAATCACAAACTTGAAAGAGCATACCCTGGTGATGATTCAGGCCAAGTTTGGTTAGTATTGGCCCAGTAGTTTCAGAGGAGAAGATCTTTGAATAAAAGTTAACGGACGGACGGACGACGGACGGACGGTCGGACGACAGACGGACGGACGACGGACGCTTAGTGATGCCAAAAGCTCACATGGCCTTTGGCCAGGTGAGCTAAAAATACAAACGAGACGTTCGAAAAACCGCGGAAACTAGGTCGCTGATAACTTCAGCAGAGCCACCATTTTGATTACGTTGTTGTTACGTCATAAAAGTGCATAGGAGTTGGAAGATAAATGTAAACAATAGAGGTGTTCTGCAATGAAAACCTGACTTTATTACGATTTGCTAACATGGGTCGATCAAAACATTTCTAAATTTTATAACGTTAGCCGACAAAAAATATTATGCCTTCATAAAATAACCACAAAACATTTCTCATTTTGTAAAAAAGGGAATGAACCTCATTTCCTGTGCAACTTTGGGAGAATTTGACACAAAACCTAATTAGCTATTGTATAGAAAGAAGAAACAAAAGACGATAAACAAGTTATCTGAATTTTGAAAGCTGGAATATTGTAAAATATCATCCCGCTCGCCAGAACATGAAGCTTTGGGCTCGTTCGCTGTGCTTCATATTCTGGCTCACGGGATATTTTACGATATACAGATGTCAAAGTCCAGATAACATATACATATCTAGAAAGCTAAACGTTGAGTTTTCCTTTGGTTAAGCATATTTTAAATTTGTTCAAGATCTGATACTGTGAATTCATTTTTTAGCTCAACTGGCCAAAGGCCATGTGAGCTTTTGCCATCACTCGGCGTCCGTCGTCCGTCCGTTAACTTTTATTAAAAAATCTTCTCCTCTGAAACTACTGGGCCAATACTTACCAAACTTGGCCTGAATCATCACCAGGGTATGCACTTTCAAGTTTGTGATTTTTATATTCGTAGACCAAACAACATGGCTGTTGTTACTAAAAATAAAACATAGGGGTAAATTGCAGTTTTTGGCTAATAACTCAAAACCGTCACAGATATCAAAAATCTGACATGGGGGTTAAAATGATCAGCATGACAAGATCTACCCATTGTGCAATTTTGAAAAAAATCCGAAAGCCCATCTCGGAGTTATAGCCCTTTTTCCGTTAAATTTTCAAAATTTTTGCATTTTTTATTTTTTATTTCAAAAAGTGTAACAGATAGAAGTCAAATGTAAATTGCAAAAATGTTCACCATATCAAGATCTACCTACCCTGAAATTTTGAACAAAATCCATAAACCCTTGTAGGAGTTATTGCCCTTTTTTCACCGAATTTTTTAAATTTTCGTATTTTTCATCTATTATTTCCAAAACTATAGAAGATGAAGGTTATGTGTAAATTGATGAAATGTTTACCATGCTGTGGCGACTTCAAAACTGATGTTGAAAATTGTTC
>MJUU01033026.1:136347-157941 GCA_002080025.1 Modiolus philippinarum | reverse complement strand
TTGACCGCCATTTACAAAATGGCCGCCAAAAAAGGCGGGAAAATTCAAAATTGTCCGATTTCAATGAAATTTGGTTTCCAAGTAGATATTGATGTTGCGACTTCAGAACCGAGGTTGAAAATTGTTCATTGACCGCCATTTTCTAAATGGCTGCCAAAAAAGGCGGGAAAATTCAACATTGTCCGATTTCAATGACATTTGGTTTCCAAAAAGATCTTGATGTTGCGAGTTCAAAACTGATGTTGAAAATTGTTCCTTAACCGCCATTTTCAAAATGACCGCCAAAATTGTTCATTGACCGCCATTTTCAAAATGGCCACCAAAAAAGGCGGGAAACTTCAACATTGTCCGATTTCAATGAAATTTGGTTTCGATATAAATCTTGATGTTGCCAGTTCAAAACCGGTGTTGAAAATTGTTCCTTGACCGCCATTTTCAAAATGGCTGCCAAAAAAGGCGGGAAAATTCAACATTGTCCGATTTCAATGACATTTTTTTTCCAAATAGATCTTGGTGTTGTGAGTTCAAAACTGATGTTGAAATTTGTTCCTTGACTGCCATTTTCAAAATGGCCGCCAAAAAAGGTGGGAAAATTCAACATTGTCCGATTACAATGAAATTTGGTTTCCAAATAGATCTTGATGTTGCGAGTTCAAAACCGGTGTTGAAAATTGTTCCTTGACCACCATTTTCAAAATGGCTGCCAAAAAAGGCGGGAAAATTCAACATTGTCCAATTTCAATGAAATTTTATTTCCAAATAGATATTGATGTTGCGACTTCAAAACTGATGTTGAAAATTGTTTGTTGACTGCCATTTACAAAATGACGTCTCGACTTCAAAACTGGTGTCGAAAGTGGTCCTTAGCAAGACCGTTTTTTATCAAAAAATCCCAACAAAGAAATATAATAAAACATGATCAGACTTTAAAAACAGTTCAAGATATTGGAGGTGTTCGACCCACGAAAGTTTGAGAAACTGAAGATCAACTGTATAACTTACATTGTTACCTTGATTGTGGCAACTGAAAACCAGGTGAGCGATACAGGCTCCTGGGAGCCTCTAGTATTCGTGGGGTAGCAATTTTCGTGGGTGTCCCAAAACCAGGAATTCAAATACTCAACGAAATATGATTTCTTGTGCAAGCTTCAAACACAAGTGAAAGAACATAAATTATGAAGGACCTGATCAACGAAGGCCATAAACCTTGCACTTGTACCTGAGCCCCACACAAGCTCATATATCATATAAAAAGGGTAGATATGCATTCTTTTGAACCTTTGATAGCAGCAAAATGAGTTCAAATGCTTTATTTTCAAGTCTTTCCTAATAAACAAATTAGTGGTAATTGGCTTCCTGTTTTGTTTTTTTTTTAATTACGCTAAAGTGTTGATTTCCAGTAAAGAAGTTTGGACAAGAACCATCTCAGATTAGTTTTGATAAGATATCATGAATTAAACTTTTATCATTTTAATTATGTTCTACTGAAAGGGATATGATATAGAAAAAGGAAGGGAAACAACGACCAATGTATATTTCGCAATCAATGCACGTGTCTATTGATAAATAACGAATGCAGTAAGGTTCTGTCAAATGATTACCTAATTACATCATATCTACACATTACTATGAATTGTTAATTACAGGTGACACTTTAATTACAGGTATAGTTCTAAAGTGTGGTATTTTGACACCAATACTGAAGGTGCTAAAGCCATGAATTTTAACATTTTTATCTTTATTAATTTAAATTATTTTTTTTGAACAAGTGGCAAGCCAAGAATTTACGAACACCGCGAAATGTCTCTGTTTTCTACCCATGAAGTTAAATGAATTCACAGTTATCGAATATATTTTTTTTAGATTTATGTTGAAATTGTACTATTTTCTTTACATTTTTCACTTCACTTTGTTTCTTGTTTTTCTTATAAATGCTCCTTTCATTTTCTTTTTAAATGATTGTATATGTTCTTCTTTTTTAAAATCCATTTTATTGTAATGTTCTGTAGACATGTGAGTCCTGTGGACCTACTTTGGCCAAATGTAGTCATTGTTTTGGGACTACACAACATTTATGCCAGTGTCCCTGTTATTGCGATGTTGATTTTGACCAGTGCTCTAGCCAGTTCAACGATGCAAATTCTACAAATTTCCCACATCTAGCATGTTACTGTAAGTCTTAAAATATCTTTATGTGGACACTTTATTTTCAAACAATTTTAGCTCACATGGTCACATGAGCTATTGGCGTCCGTCGGCGTCCGTCGTAAACTTTTTCAAAAATCTTCTCCTCTGAAACCTCATGGCCAATTTTTACCAAACTTGCTCTGAATCATAACCATGGTATCTGGATCCAAAATTGTGTTCGATTAGTCCGAGGACCAAACAAAATAGCTGCAGTTGCTAAAAATAGCATATAGGAGTAAATTGCTGTTTTTGGCAAATAAGTAAAAAACATTACAGTTATCAAAAATCTGACGCAGTAAAAAAAGGTATTCTGGCCTCTCACTGATACTGTCGATGTCTACTAAAAATCAATGATGATTCTTCCCCAAACCACTCGGGAAGTTTTGAATTTGATTTTTCTTCCGTAGTGCGACAGCAGACTATGCTCCTTGAGCTAGCCGGTAGTTTAGAGGCGAGCACTCCTTGACCCATCTTTCTAATTTACATTTTGTCTTATTCTTTCTTTCTCAATATTTATTCTTTGAGTTAGCAGTCTACTTGTATTGGGTTTCATGTGTATGTTTAGTATACTATAGGGAAACGGGATAGAGAAAGAGGAGGTTTTTGTACCCATAAACCGCTAGCTCTTGCTAGTATCGATATTAAGTCCGGCTACCCCGAGTTCCTATCGTTGTCTACGTTTGTCTTGTTTTTCTTGTCCAGTTCCTTAGTAGATTGTGGCATGTGATTGTAATTTTCGGCCGTTGTAGGTGTTTCCTGTTATCTTTACCCTATTAATTTAAGTTCAGTTTTTGACGGATCAAAATGGATATGGTGTTGAATTGTTGTCAAACTTGAATGGTTAGAACTATTTTCTCATCTTCTTTAAATCGTGAATGTTTATTGTTAGTCGGAAAAATATAGTTATAGGACGTTGCATAAATGATTAACTGATATTTATATATATATTTTTTTAATTTTGGATTGAAACTTATATTTAATTTCTTTATTTTTATCATATTGCAATTTAATATGTTTTATAGTAAATACATGACACTTGTTTATTGTAAACATGATGTCACAATTTAAATTGTAAATTAGTATTGCAGACCCGAATTCAATTATTCGTGCAGATGATTAAAATACTCAGTAATAACCATAGTTCCCATAAGAGTAGTTCAAAATTGAAGAGCAATTTAATAAGTTTTTGATGCAAATGCATTCCTTACCTAGTAGTTGATAAGTTAATCAAAAGATAAATTATACCACAGAAAAATGCCAATAATTATTTTTTTTGTGTGTTTTCATAAACACTTGTTGGATAATTATATTATTTATGGATACATCTTTATTTTTTCAATACCAGTGTTAAAATTATATTCAAAATTCTAAAACGCAATTATTAGACATAAGTAGTTTAATTTACACTTTGAATTATGCAGAATATATTTGAAACCACGTACTTCAAAACTCAAGATCTAAACAAAAATAATCTTTCGAATAAAAATAATAAAAAAATGAGCTTGAAATTAAAGAAACTACTGAAACACCTACTTCAGCTTCGTACCTAAATCTTTTATTGTATATTGACGAAGATGGACGTTTGAACTCTAAGCTGTATGACAAGCGTGATGATTTTAATTTCCCCATTGTGAACTTTCCCTTTCTTAGCAGCAATATACCTACCTCTCCAGCCTATGGAGTGTACATTTCACAGTTGATTCGTTACTGTCGAGCTTGTAGTTTGTACAGTGATTTTTTGAACAGAGCAAAAACACTGTCCCAAAAGCTGCTTAGTCAGGGATTTGTTCAACCTTTCTTAATTTCATCCCTCAAGAAATTCTATGGCCGTCACCATAGCATCATTGAAATATATGACGTGTCAGTATCCCAAATGAAAGTGGACATTTTCAGCTAGATTCACGTCTTCCCGGATTCGACTACCGTTTTTGACATTTTCCCGGATTGAATCACCCACAGTGTGACGGGTGCTGTTAACAGAGCAGGACATGCTTACCCTTCCGGACCACCTGATGTCGCTCTCGGCTTTTATGGGAGTTCACACTGTGAGTGCTTAAGTTTTTTGTGTTGTCTTGTAATATTTCAGTTTTGTCTTCGTAAATTATGTTTGTGGTACCGATCTGTCCTTGTCCATGTTTGAATACTGATTAATGATTATGACAAAAGCTTTTCAAAATTTAACTTGGTACTGTTTGAGGGTTAGAGAAGTAACTCGTACCATAATTTTAATTGGTTTTGTCTCAAGGTTAGCAAATGACAAAAACCAATCAGCTACTATAACAGATCTTTCAAAAACATATTTTCCTCACTTACTCTGTGACGGGTGTTGTTAACAGAGCAGGACATGCTTACCCTTCCGGAGCACCTGATGTCACTCTCAGTTTCACTGGAGTTCACATTGTGAGTGCCTTTGTTCTGAATGTTGTGGTTTCTGGTTCTGTGCTTTGTGTCTGTCTGGCGTCATTGTTTTTGTGTCTAACGTCAATGTTTTCTGTGTTCCCGTTTTTGCCCTGTCTTTGGACTTCGATTTTTGTGAATTTCGCCCCTTTGTTCCTTCGGTATTCTACTGCCGTTGTTTCCTTAAGAAATATCGGTATTGTGCGAAGTGGTCACCATGGTTGTATAATTTTTTCAAAGTGTAATATAATTAAATCTGTAGTTTAAAAAATAAGTTGCAGCAGAACATTGAAATAGTTATTAATCATTTAAAAAGCTCTTCAATTAAATATCACGCCCATGAGGAAAAAGAAGTTTCTACTGAATACAGTATCTTTTCACTATCCCCATAACAATTACTTGATACTGGACACTACAGCAATGGAACGGGACGTTTTGCGCGGCATAAAATCGGGTTAACTCACCATTTCTTGATTTAATTAATAATGAAGGGATATTGAGTAAATGCAAATGAGAAAGTCTCTACAAATACAAGGTAAAATTAAATAATGGAACAACGCTTTTATTGTTGTAATTCATCTTGAAGTCACCATGAGGCCTTCAACAATGAGCTTTACTCACATCTCATAGCAAGTTTAAGATCAAGTCAGTACAATATCGGTTGACAATTTTAACGATAGTATTGTACCCGATCTGTGTTTTTGTCCGTAGTATTTTGGCCCCTGACACATCTGTTCGGTAATTTCATAATACCCAGACCTGACATTTATTGTTTAACGTCAACACCACAAAATTTCTGAGATTCCAACAGGGCAGTCCCTAAGAGAGTATGAGTCTCAGAGAATTATAACTCTTGCAATCTGTTTTGAAAATATTTGCTGATAGCACAACAAAAGCAAAGATTTTGAAAATCTATATAAGAATTTTTGTCATATCAGACGTCAAAATTTTTTGCGTGAGGGGGTTTCTCCTGAAGTTTCCTTTCATTTTCCATAAGCCGATTCTATTTGGAACCTTACAGTATCTAAATTTTTGTAAATTTTGTTGAAAATTAAGGAGTATCTCCCTCATGCAAAGCTATGTCTTTAGCTGATTTTGGCTTTACATTCAGATCATATTGTTCTCTATCATTTTTAAACAACTTGGAGTTTATGGTCTTCCAAACGTTTAGATTTTATCTGCACTGAAGAGACATAAGTTGTCGAAATGCGCATATGCAGAATTTAAACTGACAGCAACTTCGGTTTTTAGTCATTTCTTACCACTGGGTCGATGCCACTGCTGGTGGACTGTTAGTCCCCGAGGGTATTCACCGGCCCAGTGGTCAGTACTTCGGTGCTGACCCGAAAGCCGATTCTATTTGGAACCTTACAGTATCTAATTTTTTGTGAATTTTTTTGAAAAGTAAGGAGTATCTCCCTCATGCAAAGCTCTGTCCTTAGCTGATTTTGGCTTTACATTCAGATCATATTGGTTATTTGTTCTCTATCAGTTTTTAAACAACTTTGAGTTTATGGTCTTCCAAACGTTTAGATTTTATCTGCACTAAAGAGAAATAAGTTGTCGAAATGCGCATATGCAGAATTTAAATTGACAGCAACTTCGGTATTTAGTCATGTCTTAAAAGGATCAAAGCACAAATGGATACATGTAACAAGTAAATATGGTCTTTACATCCTGAAAAAAAAATAAAATAAAATCAGGGTTATAAGCCTGCCTAGCTTTTCTAAAAATGAAAATCATTGATGTGATTATTAAATCCAAAAAGATTTAGTCAACCTTTTGTATAGGACAAATGATAATCTCAATTCATTTTTGTTTTGTTATTCATTGCAAACTTTTGATATCTGGAAGTATGACGATTTTTTGTTTTTTTTTATATTTTCTTTTCCTCAGATAAGCCTTTGCATCTTGAAATTAACGAGAAAAACTCAGTTCCAGGACCAACGAAGCAATGTGAAGTGGCTTGTCAATCAATGTATGTTAAGTATTGGACAAAAATAAAAATAGTTTAAGACTACTATTACACATACACCCATACACATATAATCTTGGTAAGCCAGATTCGTGGTCATCTTGACAAAACTTTTGACAGCAAGTAGATAGAACATTGTAGACTATATATGATCAAATATGTTCTGCTGTTTCTTGTTTTATTAATTCCAACGCCCGATTTGACCATACTAATTAGAAGTGTCTAGAGAACTGGTAATTTCAAGTTTTTCAGCCTTGATGCTTACAAAGCAAAGTATTATTTAAGATAGATCGACATTAATACATAAAAAACTGAGAGTGACATCATTTGTTCTGATGCTTTATAGCTATTTTCAAAAATCACTTTATAAACTAGTAACGAATTAACTGTGAAATATACACTAGGGGAGGTAGGCATATTGCTGCTAAGAGATGGAAGCTAAATTATCACATTTATCATATGGTCTTAATTTCAGATGTAAATGGATGAAAAATGATTAAGTATGGTATGATAAGAATGTTTAGCTCGTTTTGGACACTTATGTTTATGTTTACTTTGTAACTTATAAAGTGTTCTAGTTCTAGTACGATTGTCAAAACAAACGCAATGCTACTTACTTCTACATAATAATATACATAACAGGTTGAACCTATATTGACAAAAGGAAATTTCATTGGTAAGTGATTGTTCTGAAGTGACCTCATGATTGAAAAAAAATGATATATTTTTAACTGTTTTAGAGAAAATGAAGTCAAGTGTACATCGTCACAGAAATGTGAATGGAATTCTACAGCGCCGTTTCCATTATGTGTTCAACGCATCTCTCATTCAACACCAAAGAGGGTTCCTAATATTCCAACAAAGCCACAACGCCCTACCCATCGAGTACCAATTAAACCTGGCCATCCATCAACTCTTCAAGTGCCAATTAAACCGAGTCATCAGTCTACCCACCGTGTTCCCGTTAAACCGAGTCTTCAAACAACTCATCGTGTACCAATTAAACCCAGTAACTCATCAACAAATATGATACATTTAATACCGACTAAAAAGATTCCTCTTCCCAAAATATCAAAGTCAGGACCAACAAAATCAACATCAACGGAAAACGTTTCATCAGCACATCATATGTCATCAGGCAATTATATTCAGTCAACAGTTACCATTAACACACACAGGGTCAAGGAAAGCAAGAAGAAAAGGTATCTTTTTTAATATTTTTCTATAAAAATTGTGGAAGAGGTGTATTGGAATATTGATTTCTACCTTAATAAATTCATCTTTATTTTAAATATAATATGAAATAATCAGCATAAAATGAAAATTTTTCGAAATTGTTAATTACAAAATAATTATTTAATAATTCCTGGAAGAATCATACAAAATCAAAACATTTTGAAACTACAAACAAAATTTCTAGTATGTTTGGTCTTAACATTTATGCCAAGAGATACAAAGATTAACGATGAAATGATAAGCAGTAATTGCACATAAGACAAAATCTCTACAAATATAAGGTATTTTATTGTTGTTCTTCATCTTGAAATCATCATGAGGCCTTCAACAATGAGCTTTGCTCATACCTCATAGAAAGTTCAAGACGGCCCTTAGCACCAGTTTGAGCGGAATTATTTGCGAACAACGCTACATCCATGTTTCTGGTCAGGGATTCGGGATAGTCAACAAACATAAATTAAACTGGCAAGGTGCTCTTATAATCAATGTCATCCATTACCCGACAAAAACACTTGTGTTTTAAACTAGTGGACGATTACAACATAGTTTAAAGCGCGAGGGGATACTTCTTAATTAGTTTTAAAATTTCTAGGGAAGCTTCTAGTCACATGATATCAAATCCAGGATTTTGATTACCACTGAATATTCAACCAATGACCGCAAAGCATCGTATCGTAATTTACTGAACAAATTATCACATTTATCACATATTTTCGTTTTTGCTTTCAGGGAAAACAATGTTGGGTTGATAGTTGGACTCATACTTGCTATTTTAGTTATAATCTCCCTGGCAGTCTTCATTGTATTTCGGTTTTGGGGAAAGAATATCCAGAGGGCTCTTGGCAAAAGTAAGTATTTATTTGGAAAGTACATTGTACTAATACAATAACAGATAGACATACTGCAGTTAGAATATTATCGATAATATAATTATTATTACGTTTCAAAATAAGCTTTTATGAAGAACTGGTATTATTGTTGTTTGATTATCTGAAATAATGAATTTACACGAATTAATTGTAAATTTAATATTTTAGATAACCTAACTATAATTCTGATTCCTTCAAAGTATTTTTATATTCACTTTCATTTTTATGCAATTAATGATCTATTCTCTGATTTGATTTATTTGGATGGAGATACTGCCCCTTTCGAATTACCCGATTTATTGGTGCACATACAAATGAGTCAGCTCTTGTAATGGCCGAAAAGAAATTCAATGGTGAATGAAAGGACATGGAGTAAATGTACATGAGACAAAGTCTCTACAAATACATGGTAAAAACAAGCAAAGGAACAACGCTTTAATTGTTGTTTTTCATCTTGAAGTCCCCATGAGGCCTTCAACAATGAGATTTACTCATACCTCATAGTAAGTTCAAGACGGCCCCTAGCACCTAGCAACTATGTATTTATTGTTACAGAACATTATAATATGTTTTGCACCATATAAGGTTCATTTGCTACACACTGATATATTTGGTTTGGATGTAGCAGATATCATACAAAATACAAAAATACCCAAGTTGCATCATAAACAGTAAATTTAGTTATGCTGTACATGGGTTTCAAGGTGTAACCATTCATCAGCAGCATTGAAATCAATGAAAAGCAATTGTCCAGACAGGTACAAAACAGCACAATTTAAAGAAAATTACCCACAAAATTGTGATTCATTAGAAAAAAATTATAAAATCATGACTGTCCAGTTTTAAAAGTTACATTGTCACTTGATATTGGTATCATGAAATCAGGTTTACCTCATATAACGACGGTAGATTAACATGATGTCGACTTCATCTTTATGATTAAGCTCTGCGATAATACTGTGCTCTAGTATAAGTTATTCATAAAAAGCTTTTGGCTATATTTTTCAATGACACAACAAAGATGAAACTAGCAAATATAATTGCAAAAGCAAACATGAATCAAGACACATCTTTCAACAATAAACACAAATATGAACTCCATTTAGCCTAAAAGCAATTTCTTCTAACATTAAAAAATTAAATCACGTGTAATGTAAAATTATGTAATTGTTTCAGCAACAGCAGGCAAATATGTCAGACGAAATAGTGTTGTAGACCGAATGATGTTTAGTAAAATGAATGAAGAGGTAGTAATGTCAAAAGCGCCACCTAACACTTCTGTTCCATACGGTCAAATGACATAATGAATTATAAACAATATAGGTGTAAATGTTTTATAGAGTTGCATTTTTTGCTCAAGTTATTGTTGATTGGTTTAAGAAAAGAAGATTTATTCGTGAAATTAAAGATCAAGAATAAAAAAGATTAGATCTGATTTGTAATTTTTTGTTTGTTTGCAGAGTTAGATCTTAATTCTTACATTTTAAGTATAAACAGAAGATACGTTTTAGATCGTAGATCACTTATGCTTAAATAGTATTTTCTGTGATAAAATCAAAGTAGTGTTCTTTTTTGTAATGTCACTTCAACACTTCATTTTGTACTGGTCTTATAGAGAGGTGTAAAAGTTTGCTTAGACAGTTTGTTGTCAACAGCACAGAGGCAAATAAAATTATTACTGGAATGTGTGTATATTTTTTGGAAAAGATTATACTAATTTACTCGTTTCATCTTGACTGTCTTCATGAAGCTATGGCCATTACTTAAAGACATATCATTGCACTGTTTGTTGAGGGGTACTTTTATACCGTTTTGTATTTGATCGCAGATATATTTCAAGACAACGCATGTTTAGCATTAGATACTTACCCTGTCGAGAGATCTGGTCTCGCTCTTGCAGAGTTCATGTTTAGATTGTATGACAGAATTATATATTATGATAATTCAATATCGGTATACTACGCTTTCTTTTACTTATACACTTTACATGTTTTACAGTGCTATTATTATGCCTTCAAGTGAAGGTTCGAGGCATGTTTTTGTAATGTGTTAATGTGCGTCCGAAACTTACTTTAACCTTTGCTATAACTTTTGAAATATGTAAGATAGACTTTTCATATTTAAGAGTATACAGATGTAGCCAAAAGGAACATAAATTTGCAAAAAATTAGGTCAAGTCCAAGGTTAAGGTTGCAGAAGTCACAGGGATTCAAATTGGGTGTTTTTAAATACTTGACTGTAGAATCTTTATTATCTTTTGTACTAAGACGGGGTTTGCTTCATTTTATTGTTAATAAAACTGGACAGTTGGAGTATGTCGGCGGGTTTTGGGATAGCGTTTACCGTTTTTGAGAAAAAAGAGGCCAAAAAGAGGACAAATTGAAACCAGAGGCTCACATGAGCCTGTATCGCTGACCTGGCTAATGATCGAATCAGATTTTCCCAAAAAGTCAAAAGATAAATCTTATTGATAGCCATTTTTGTTATCAATTTGTAGTTAAATCATTCATCTAGTACGTTAACATCATGTTACAATAAGTAGTTAATATCGACTTGATGTATGAAAGTTTTCATGAATAAACAAGAGGCTCTCAAGAGCTTGCATCGCTCACCTAGACCCTGGCTAATATGGACAGCCTTTGTTTAAGGATCTAAATTAACCTATGGTTCAACTTTGCCTAGTGGTCTCAGAGGACAAGACCTATGAATGTGTTTCAGTTGTGTCCAGGTTTAGTTCCCTATCCTGCAGCAGACCATCCAAGGACTACTGTAGCTAAGCTTGGCTTCTTTTGGCTCAGCATTTTCAGAGAGGATGGGGTTCAATGTAAAAACTATGTTTCCCGCTGGCAGACATCTTGGATATAGCACGGACCTGAAAAACACCTTTCCTTGCAGGGGGCCAACCAAGGACTATTGTGGCCAAGTTTGGTTCCAATTGGCCAAATGGTTTCAGAGGAGAAGATCTTTGAATGAAAAGTTTATGCCGGACGGACGACGGACGAATAGTGATGGCAAAAGCTTACCCAGCCAGGTGAGCTAAAAACTCACAAAATTGTCTCTTGGAGTCTTGTCTGAATTGTTTGTACGATAGTACAAAATATATGAATTTTGTAGATGACCATCATGTTAGGGCCAATATCAACTTGTTGTATGAAATGTGTTCAAGAATAAGCAATTTTCAATATTTTCTCGTAAGGTCCAATGTTAAACTAAGATCTGCAGTGGCGACCATCTCGATATTCGACTCGCCCGGAAGTTAAAAAGCGCGCCAAAACCGTGATGTCCCACATCCGGTATCGGCCATTATTCGGTTTTCCTCTGCGTCTAGAAAGACACCATAGGAAAAACTTACTTTTACTGGGGAGGAAGGGTGGGTAACTTTATATGACAGGCAAGTATAATTTATTCATAAAATTTGAATTTGAGTTCAAATTTTTGAATTTCATTTCATAAATTAAGGTACTTGCCTGTCATATACGTTTGGATTTCTATTGATTCCAAAGCAATAACAGGTGCAGTAAAAGTTTGTTTGTTTTTTTTTTGTTTTTTCTTAATTATAATAATTAGCTCCATCCTTCCTAAAGATTATATAATAATATAATATAAGCACTCACTAAATACAAGCAGTGCTACAATCTTTGTCTTTAGGATAGAAAACCTATCTGTACATCCCAATGTATATACATCAGACAGTATGTATCCTTACTACCATCTGTCCTTAAAAACCATCACCATAAAATCCACAAAATTAACTTAAATACATTTCCTCCGCGACTCGCCGAAAAGGAATTTTTCAATGATCTACAAATTTTAAGACATTTACAATTACATCTTTTAAATAAAATCTTGTAAATGTTGTAGGGATGCTCCAATCAGCACTATCCAATACACTTTTCATACTTCATACTTTTTCATAAAAAGAGCCAAGAAAGTCCAATGGATCTTGTAGAGTGACCCTTAACATTCTTAATGTCCTTTTTTGTTTTGTTTATATGCCATTTTAATTGTCTTAACAATTCATTTTGAAATTGTTTGTGAAGATACAGATTTGTGCGGTTTGTTTATAGATAAAAAATAAACAATTTTTAGGATTTTGTTTATCTTGTCTAAACTCTTCAGTTTTCTTGAAATACATGTAAAGAGTTCTCTTCGGGTCAAGCGATTTATTTTCTGCAAATGAAGGGACAAAAATTTTTGAGTTGTCATGGAAAGCCCTATCCTGTTTAGCTAAACCATGTCTCACAAACGTTAGTCCTTTCTCTTGAACATTAACCGAGTTGTCACCTAGCCTTAAAGATTTGAGATCACTGCATCTTCTAAAAGTGGTGATTGCAATTAGAAATGCTGTTTTCCAAGTGGTATACTATTGATTAGCCTTTTACATTGGAGCAAAGGGTGGCCTTTTGAACATGTTTAAAACCAAAGGCAAATCCCATTCTGGAAGTAATTTACGAACTGGAGGTCTTGAGTTAATGACACCTCTAAGTAATCTGATAATGAAAGGATGTTGCCCCACTGGAATTTTATCTATAGGAGATAAGACTGAGGAAAGCATGGATCTGTATCCAGCTACGGTTCTATATTTTAAACCCTTGCCAAATAAGGAAGACAAAAAATTTGCACAGTTCTCTAAAGATGGCTCATATGGATCAATTTTCCGTTGATCACACCAGGAATTGTCTAAATTTACTTCTATAGTCCTTCTGTGTACATGAGGCGGACAGAAGTTTTCTAGTGTTTTTTGAAGAAAAAAAACTGTTGTTTTAAATTGTCTGTCGATATTCCCCATGCAGTCAGGTTGAACACTTCTGGACTTGTATGTGCTTCTTTTTGTTTTCCCTTTCCTTGAGTTAGTTGATTCTCTAACAGGGGTAATATTACTGGGTAATCTATCAGAAGGTGAAGTAACTGCGGGTACCATGATTGCTTCGGCCAAAAAGGGGCGATCAGAATTATCTCGCATAGATAATTCTCCATGTGTTGCAACATCTTGGGTATCAGTGACAGGGGTGGATATACATACGCAAACATCCCTTCCAATTTGATCGACAGAGGGTCCGAGCCAATGCCTGATGGTACACTGGACACTTTTGATTCTCTGCTGATGCAAACAGGTCTACTGAGGGGTACCCCAACCCACATTGTGAATAACTGTTGAACTATCTACGTGTTCAAAGACCATTCTGTTATCTTTATCTTGATTCTGCTCAGTTTGTCTGCAAGTATATTTTTCACCCCTGCTATGTGAGCTGCTTTCAGTACAATATTGTGTTTTATTGCAAAATTCCAAAGATCCCATGTTAGCCCACATAACTGTTTTGATATGGTCCCACCCTGTTTGTTGAGATATTGTACGGCTTGTATTGTCCGAAAGGATCAGAACATGCTTGCCCTTCAGAGCTTTTAGAAAATGGTTTATTGTCAGGCACACTGCTTGCAACTCCAGATTGTTTATATGCTGTTTGGCTTGACTCTGGGACCAGAGACTCTGAACTGTTTGATCCTCCATATGACCTCCCCAGACCGTTTTCGAGGCATCTGTTGTTATTGTAACTGTTGTCTGAATTTTTGTTATGGTGTCAAAAGCCACCAGGCCAGATGCATTTTCAATTCTTGAGTGCATGGAACCTGTGCATCCATGCTCATTTTGCACGGTACTCAAGCTTGAATCAAATGCATTTGAATTGGTCTCATGAAAAGGCGACTGTTCGGTATTAATTCTAGACAAGAGGCCATTATTCCAAATATCTTTAGGTAATGAAGAGCTGTAATGTTGCCCCTCAATAACTGATTTTAGATTTTGTTTCCTCTCTGGAGTTGGAAAAACTAATCCCTGATCAAATCTAAAGTGACCCCCTATGTAATTTATATCTTGTGTTGGAGTCCGTTCTGATTTTTCTTTGTTTATTATTAACCCTAGTCTTACAAGGAGATTGATCATGTTTTCTCGATTTTGATATAATGCTTTTTTGAACTGGTTTACTGACAACCAATCGTCCAAGTACACTGCAATTCTCATGCTCTTTTTTCTTAAATGTGCTACCAGCTCCAACATTATCTTTGTCAATACTCGAGGGGAGCTTGTTGGGCCGAAACACAGGGCTTTGAATTGGTAACCTACTCCTTCTGTGTAAAACCTCGGATACTTTCTGTGTTTCGGAAATATTTGAACAATCGAGAGACATTACCCAATCTCCCTGTTTTACTAGATTCAATACCTTGGCCATTGTATCCATTGTCCGCACTCTCTGACCCCAAACCCAAGACTTCTGCTTGTCCTGGTTGGAGCGAAATATTATCATCCTCCATAGGCATTTTCTGAAGAATGCCTAGGACTATGACTACGAGACTCGGTTCGTCTATGTGACGACCTCTCGGCTAACACAGAAGTTTTGTCACAATTTTTGGCACCTTTCTGTTTAGCCATCTCATTTTTAATGAAATTTAACATAGAATCTAACTTGCAGTCTAGCGTTGAGAACTTGTTATTCCATTTCTCATCTAGTTGGTCATATTTAGACCTCGACTTTCTCTTTCGTCCTGACGACGTTCTTGTCTGACTTGTAGAAGTTTCACGTTGTGATTCCTCAACGCTAGTGAATTATCACCGCTACGAATATCTTCCGCCATTCCTATAATTTCGGACTGAATGAGCGAAAAGTTATAAATTGTCCTGAGCGAGAAACACGACCGTCTTTCTAGACGCCGAGAAAGAAAACTAAATAATGGCCGATACCGAATGTGGGACATCACGGTTTTGGCGCGCTTTTTAACTTCCGGGCGAGTCGAATACCGAAAGGGAGAAATCAAAACGTATATGACAGGCAAGTACCTTAATTTATGAAATGATATTATATTGCCGAACTCACATATAAGCAGCTGGACATCAGATATTGAAACTTGCAACTGATGGACTAAAATTTTTCGTGTTATAATGTAGCAGGGAATAATGAAACGAAAATTGTATGCCCAAGTGAACCTAAAATAGACTATCAACTTGATGCTTTCAAGAATGTTTTTGTCTAATGGAGAGAGCAAATAAAATTTATAAATGTTTGCATCTTTGTTGTTTATGTACCCACTGATGAATAAATATACCGTAATATAGAAAGATCTCAAATAAAATTCATACAAGAAAAATAGACACATCGATATGAAACCAAAAATTCTACCCTGATTAAATAAATAACGATGTCTAGCACAAGACAGTGTCATCTCATGAATCGTAATAGGTCTCACTGTGAAAGATTGCTCACTTGGCGTAAAAAGTCGGTCATCAAGCTACCCTTTAATTATGTGGTGAGCAAGATCCTTTCGGCAAATTGGTCATTTTGAACATTAAGAATATGACAAAGTGCCCTTGGCAAATGAAAGGAGAGAAATTCATTGCTCTATTCACGAAGATCCGTCAGAATTCATGTCAGGAACTACACAGGAAAAACATAAATAAGACAAAGGAAAACGCAAACAACGATAGGAACTCTTTTTTTGTCTATGTCACATGCTTTTTAATACATAAGTGTAAAATCAACACTGATCACATTATCACATTGCTTCCTGGTATTGGAATAATAAAACCAACATATTACTATTGTAAAATGACAGGTCTATTAAGATTATATGTGTGTAGTTGCATCCTAATACCCCAAAAGTCAAAATGCATTCATTATTAAAAATTAAACACTCTTTAAAATTTCGAAATAACGAAGCTTGAACATAAAAAAATCTTTTACAAAGAAGTGAAAAGTTCAGTCTTGTAATCAATCTAAAATTTTTGTTAACTACCATATGCATAATTTTGCTGATTTATGTTTTTTTAAGAAAGAACTTGTAGGCATTTTCATAAATGATGACATTATCTATTTGCTTAGTTGTTGATTGTACATAGCAACTTAAAAATTAACCGATATTTAAAAGATTTAAGTAAACAACATGGTGATATTGCAACAGGTCTGTAAGTTACTCTTTGGTTTGACTTAAACATTTTTAACATTTATTTCAGTCTAGTGTATCTTGTGATTTATCGTCTTGATTTCGATAATTGTTAGATTCTTTTTTGTGCCTCGTGAGTAAGTCATGAGACGTATTCCGTTTGATGGAACCAAAATGTTTGTCAAAATTTTATAAAATGTGAACTTAATCATAACACATCGTGAGCTACATTATAAGAAATATTGCTGAAAAGTATATTGCAAACTAAATTTGGCATTATTATAAGAACAAAAATTGATTTCGCTAGCTTATCTTTTTATTACTTGGTTTTGACTTAATTAGATTTATTTTACTGTTTGCTCTATAGTTGTTAAGTAACTTATTTGTTTCTTTACCTAATTTTCCAATAATTTGTAATATTTTGTTCAACTACACAGGATCGTTTATCCTTTTCAAAACAAAAGTAGAATCTATTAACTAAATTGACCACTAACATAGCATGAAAGGGAAGCTTTATATTAATTGTCATTCTGTCTATAGTTTCAAGATTTATCTAGGTGATGATAAGTCTTATGAAACAACTCCATGAATTTGAAATGTCAGTTGTTTTGGGTATTATTTTCTTAACGTCACTGTACTTGGCCAGCACAACAGTTCAGAAAATTTTTTTCCACAGCATCGATACTTATAAATTTGTCGACCCTCATGGTTCCTCAGAGTTACCATACAAAACTAGCCAAATAGCTTGTACAAATGAATGCATGCAAGATGAACACTGTGCATCGGTTGGCTACAACAAGATGTTCCGGACCTGCCACAAATATAATCTTAACCCAATGAAATGTTTACAGAATTTGTACAGGGACAAGGACTGGAGGACTATATATCCACAACAAGGTATGAGCCCACGAGTTTTATTACGGTACCAACAACTGTAAGTACATTACATGTAGTACTACGTGAAATATGTTGACAAATTATTTTGGATTTAAAAATATTTCACGATTTAATGCTTTAAAGTTCATTGCACTTATCTGCAGATTGGTTCACTAAGTATTTTATGGAAATTATTTTGATTGCTTTAAATAGCAATTTTGAAAATAACCAACTTATGAATAAAACCAGACAACACAATAGAAAGCATATCTTTTTTATGGTTCCTCAAACCACAATATTTCTGATATGGTATTGAAGACGACGTCTTTTCATTTCCCTATGTTATCGGGCTCTTGACAGATATGTATCGTAAAATATCATCCCGTGAGCCAGAATATGAAGCACAGGGGCGAGTGAGCGTAGTGAACGAGCCCAAAGCTTCATATTCTGGTGAGCGGTATGATATTTTACAATACTTCAGCTGTCAAAAGCCCGATTACTTGTTTTATCATCCTTTATTTTGTATTTTAGATTAATTCTTCCAAAATTGCGCGGGAAATTCGACATACATGTCATTCTCGCCATTTCAGGAATTCTCGAAAACATTTAAGCACTTAAGTATGCTGATAGTGAAATGACATTAAACTCAAGATATCTAATCAGCTTATAACAAGAAAATACTGTTGAAACTGAAGAGTAACATTTTTTAATTTCAGATAAAATTCCAGCCAAAGTTCTAAATTACACGACGACACCAGAATTGGTTATGTACAACACATCTTTAGTAATTTCATGTATAGCCATCGGTTACCCTACACCATACGTTGTACTATTATCAATGGTAAGTCTTAGAAGGTATATATACTATCGCCTAAAACGAATTCTTCGGCTTTTAACAATATATTAACTGTCTTTCATTTGTTTGTTTTGAAAGATTTTTTTCCACCTGAGGTCTCAAATTGAAAAAGGTTAAAACGAAGATAATTGACGGAGTTGTTGAACATTCATGGTGATAGATGATCGCTTCTTTGTCCTAAACCTCTCTGTCACTTTGAGAGGAGGTTATATGCAGAAACACTCCAAACATTTATAGTGAAATACAGCGCACATCAAGAAATAGGTAATGTGATGTAATTGGAAAAAATATTTGTCACGACGGAACTTTGGTATCTTTGGTCTCAAACTCTGGGGTGAACCAATTTATATTTATGCCTTTTGAATGTTTTGTAACTTTTTTGGGAGCAATTTTCTTGGAGAGATTAAGACATAGACACTTGAGATATTTATCATTTAACTAAAGTGATACGTTTTACATCTAAAAATTTCAAACTCAAAGGTTATTGGTCAACCTAAAACAAATGACGACATCATTCATAAAATTTGTAGGTCAATTGTTTAAG
Organism: Modiolus philippinarum; assembly: GCA_002080025.1. Taxonomy (NCBI): domain Eukaryota; kingdom Metazoa; phylum Mollusca; class Bivalvia; order Mytilida; family Modiolidae; genus Modiolus; species Modiolus philippinarum. The sequence continues at coordinate 139,069 of MJUU01033026.1, read as the reverse complement.
ATCAGATGGTGCGTCTTTACAAATAATGTTTTTATTGTTGATTCACAAAACAAACAACATCATTCTAAGCTTAAAGTGTACATTTATTGTTACTTTAAGTGAAATACAAATTTTTTGCTGTGACCTTAACCTTTGACCTGGCCTTGCTTTAAAAGTCATGTCTTCCGAAACATTTTTGTATTTACGTCTTTTTGTATCTTCAATAGTATTTGAGAAAAAAATTATGATTGGACATCAAAAACAAGATTTTTATGCCCGAGTCCAAAGTTGTTGGTAAAAAAAATTTGGACACCATGTTCTAAAATGGAGACCTCTACAAGGCAAACATTTATTCAATTACATTTAATCAGCTACATGTATCTATTCAAGTTTCAGGGTTTATTTGTACAAAAGGTTTACCATATTGGAGGAAATAATTCTTTTAATAAAAACAGATCTTGTTCCCAGGATCATCTTTTATTTTCTCTGAAATGGTAAACCTTGTATCAAGGCGAGATACTATATTTCTCGAATTTTGTGACTTTCGGGTTTCATAAACCTTGTTAAACCGGTTTAACCCACCATTTCTTTTGAAATGCCTGTACCAAGTCAGGACCACTGCTGTCGACAATTTTTTTCTGTGGATTTCCATCTGCTTTGTGTTTTTGCCTGTTGGACTTATGCTCTTGACAATTCCGTTCGGTAATATTGTTATTACCCCAATTCAAAATCAATTTCGAAAGGTGAACTTTTAGAAAAGTAAGTGCGAACCGTCATTCTTAAAAAGAATAATACCGCAACAATGGCAACATCGGAAACACAAAGACATTATACAATTACAGAAAAAAGGAAACACCCATACGGATGAACAACACGGACCCAAATTAAAGCAATGGGTGAGATCAGGTGAAACGGTAGAGTAGGCATTTGTGACTTCATATAGGACACCCGCCGTGTTGAACATGTCAAATTCAGTAGAGGACAACAATCTTAGAGATATATCACCTGGGAGATAGATATCCCATCCTTGAGTAGCGAAAAAGTTGTAAACTCCATATGCCGGTGCGGTTTGAATGTTGCTACAAAGAATGGGGAGGCTGATTATTGGAAAAGTGAAGTCATCGTGTTTATCATACAGCATAATTTGTAGTCTACTTTTGTTGTCAATTTCGAAATGAGGGTCAAGAAATGAGGCCGATGTGGAAGTGTCTGTAGTATCCTTAATTTCCAGCTCTTCTGGATATCTCCAATGATTGATTGATTGAATATTGTTTAACGTCTACTCAGCAATATTTCAGCTATATCAAGACGAGAACAAGTTTGTTAATAAATAAGCACTTTGGGGTATGGAAAGGGCCATGGGACGGGAAATTCTGACTGCCACTGGAAAAGTAGGGTGAAATCGTCAAGGGCGGGAAATTTAGCCTTGTAGCCGATCACCTACGGACCACCCCAAAAAGAGCTTGCTACAAGGGTTCTTTAAAGTGCAGGAAGCGTGGCATTTCTTCCAACATGTGGACCTGAGTTTACATCCCATCCGAAAGATGGGTTGTGTATTAATTAATCCCGCACAACCACGGAATGGGTCCTATTTCTATATCCCGGGACCCTCGGGGTCAGCCTCCGTTTAGGAGGGGTCACATCCCGCAAGCCGGAGATACTAGGTCCTATTTCTATATCCCGGGGTTCCCTCTGGGTCCTCTGTTAGGAAGACTCATACTCCAAGCTCAGAGGATGCTGCGGGCCTATTCATAAGCCGGGATCGCGCACGGCGGGATATCTCCAATGAAGAAAATCACCAAAGCGAGCATTGTTAAGTGACAAAATATTATATATACAACGGAAGCTAAAATTTAAGGTTGGGTTAGTTTTGAGCTCACCTGGCTATGCCAGGGTGAGTTTTTGCCATCACTTTGGCGTCCGTCGTTAGCTCACTTTAAAAAATCTTCTCCTCTGAAACCACTGGGCTAAATGTAACCAAACTTCAACACGATCATCACCAGAGTCTCTAGTTTCAATTTTTTGTATTTCCTATGTCCAAGGTCAAACAACATGGCCATCGTTACAAAAAAGAACATAGGGGGAGATCGCAATTTTTGGCAAATACTTCGTAAACCATAACAGGTATAAAAAATCTGATTGGGGCAACAAAGTTAAGCATGACGAGATCTACACCCCCTGCAATTTTGACGAAAATATAATGACCCATTTTAGAGGTATTGCCCTTCTCTGTAAAATTTTCAGAATTTTGATATTTTTTATTAAAAAAACTTTAGCAGATAAACGTTTATTTTTAATATATTGCAAAAATGTTCAGCATATCAAAATCTACATACATTGCAATTTTGAAGAAAATCTAAATACCCACTTAGGAGTTATTGCCCTTTATTGATCAAATTTTTCGTGATTTTATATATTTTGTCGTATATTTCAATAAAGGGCTACACCAAGCGCAGCATGATACGACCGCAGCATGTCGACCACTGAAATTTCAACAAAAGTAGTTTAAAGTGAATGTGGACACAGTAAAGAGCTTGACACAATAATTAGATGGACACAAAAAGAAGCTAGACACAGTTATTAGCTAGAAACAAAATAGGGAAAAAACCCTTTTGATTACTTACTGATAAAAAACCGTAAGAGCTATGCAAAATATGTACTATCAACTAAAACTTTACATCCATAGAAATTCAAAGAAAAAATCCATCGAAATCTGATGAAAAATAAAGATATGACACATTTA
>MJUU01033026.1:120344-135166 GCA_002080025.1 Modiolus philippinarum | reverse complement strand
AACCCTTTTTTGGCCCCTAATTCTGAAATGGGTGGGGCAAAAACCTAAACGAAAAAAAACGTTTCTCAAGAATGTTCCAAGAAACATCATACTAAGATTTGAAAACAATCCATCCACTAGAACCAAAGTTATGCTGTCCACAGACACGAAAATACCTAATTTTCCCCTTTTTGGTCCCTTTTTTGCCTCTTTTTCAAAAACGGGTTGGGCAGGGAACGCGAAATTAAAACCCGGGCTTAAGCTTGTGCCAACAAACATCATACTAAAATTTGATAACAATCCGTTCACTAGAACTAAAGTTATGCTGTCCACAGACGCCGACGCCGACGCCAACGCCGACGCCGACGCCGACGCCAGCGCCATACCATAATACGACCGCAAAATTTTTGCGGTCGTATAAAAACAGTTGGAGGTAGAGGTTAAGTTTGAATTGCAAAATGTTCAGCATATCAAGATCTACCCTTATGGAAATTTTGAAGAAAATAAAACCTATATAGGAGTCATTGCCCTTTATTGGTCGACTTTTTCATGACGTGATTTTATACCTTTTGTCTTATATTTCAAAAACAGTTTAGAATAGAGGTTAAGATTAAAGTGCAAAAAATGCTAAGCATGTTATGGACTACATTTTATTGAACATGTTCTTGCTGTGTCGCCTGCGATCACGCAGTGGCGACATAAAGGGATCACTTTGTGTCGGCGTCGTCGGCGTCACAAAAAGTTGTGTCGCATTTTCTCAGGAACCGTGTGTCGGAACTTTTTGCAATTTGGCTGAAGTGTCAGTTTGGGGACCTATACCGTGTAACAAAGTTCGACGGAACTTCGAATATTTTTGTTATAGCGCAGGCGACACATGTCTTCCCTGGAAGGATCTTTACTAAGTTGTGCAATGTCTTCCAATATGGACGACAACGGGGAACTTAGTTTACCATTTGACCCCATTGGAAAACATTTTCTAAGATCTCATTCTGAAAAACTATTACGCCAATTGGAAGCAACCTTGGTCACAATAGTCTTTAGTTGGCCCCTTTGAAAAACTTGTCCTGCAAAATAAAATAAAAAAGATAACAGGAAACACCTACAAATAGTCACGAGCCTTAAAGTAACAAGGAACTGCACAAGAAAAAAAAACATAATAAAAATACAAAAGACAAACGTTAACAACGATAGGAACTCGAGACAGCCGGACATGGTACCGGCACTAGCAAAAGCAAGCGGTAGGGTTAAACCGGTTTATGGGTACCCAAACTTCCCCTTTCTCTGTCCAGTTTCCCTATAGTATAATAAACAGACGAATAAAACCCAAAACAGGTAGACTACTAACTCCATGACCGCAATCTTGAAAAGGAAAAAAAGGGAAGGGGTGGCAAAACGTAATTTTGAAAGATAGGTCAAGGAGTGCTCGCCGCTAAACTGCCGGCTAGCTCGAGGAGCCTAATCTGTTGGTAAAACACTGTCGCACTACGGGAGAAAAATCAAACTCAAAACTCCCAGATTTGTTTGGTAAAGAGCCATCATGTATTTCAGTAGACATCGGCAGTATAAGCGAGAGGCCAGTATGCGTGTAAAATCCTCATGTTATTTGATCCCAAAGATCTGCAATGAGAGGTGAACAATTTGTATCCATATGAATTCCAATGACCCGTTGATAAACAATGTTGCCAAAACGAACAAAAATGTTGTCAAGCAAAAGATAAAAGTGCTTTAATCGTATCATCACATGTCCAGGTGGAGTAATTGTTGTAAGTAATTTTAGAAAAGAATCCTCGCTTTTTGTTCCAACAAATAAACTGCAGTCCGGAAAATTTAAAAGACCATTTCATTTAATCAGTTGTCCCAATTAAGATTTAATCAAATTATGTGGAAGCGTTGTATAAAGTGTAGAAAAACATAACTGTCGACAGATGAAACAAGTTTTTGTATTGATTGCAATTTATCTAAAACTTCAATAGAATTTTTTACACTCTAAAAGTAATTGACACCAAAGTTTTGATAAGTTTCTTTTCGACAATATTTTATAATTAACTCCTTTATACAAGCAAGTGCACTGGTTAAATGGATGGACAAGTTAGTAGTAGAACAGTTGCTCGATGCCGAAATAAAACGATGCTTGTAGTGGTTTTTGTGAAGCTTAGGAATCCAGTACATTGTAGGGAAGGTGGTTTCTATAGGTGGAACTTTGAGCATTTCTGTATCCTTGTAATGTCGTTTGGTGAGAATTTGTTCATCAAAATTTGTGCGTTTGAAAGTATTAGACTTGGCCAATTCGTTTTGTTAGATATCGATATGGTATTTCTTTCAAATCATAGCAACGTTGTTGGAAGCTTTGTCAACAGGTACAAACACATATTTTTATTTGCCAAGATCTCTAAATTTGGACTTAATTCTGTTAACAGACAGCTTAGGATGTGTCCCGTCACAATTATCTTTAGAAAATTTAATTCTGTTGGTGACTTTGATAATAATTTTATCTTTTAACAAATTAAGTGCGTGTTTGTCTGCACTTTCGCGTTTGCACCATTTTATACAATACTTTACTGACTGCGTCTTCAATGATATCAAAACAAGCTTGCCAGTTTATTTTGGAACGTGGGCGATATTTAGGCCCTTTTCTAAACAACCGTTGAACTTTTTTATCTTCAGTGATGTTTAAGTTCCCGTTAATATATGTCCGCAAGGGTCATAGCGGTATGGTGACATGGAACAGTCTCTGCTGCGGGGGTAGTTCTTCTCAAAATCAGCATCACAGGTGATAGAAGAGTAACTGAAAAAAATACTTCTATTAGGTTGTTTTTAAGAAAATGAAATGATAGGCATATCCTGGTTGTCAAAATATGCGGGTATAAATTTTTGAATATCTGGGTCCCGAAAACTTCTTGCAATATCAATCAGATTCCTTTATTAATATATTTAATTTTCAAAAATTGTTTAACATGTTCATCGGGTTTGTAAATTCTCGGAAAAAAGCCGATGATAGCAGTCCGCATCACATCCAAGATGGTCGCCAGCGGGGAAGATAGTTTTAACATTACACCCTATGTGAAATCATTCAAAGATCTTCTCTGAAACAACAAAGACAGTTTTATCCAAACTTGGTCGCAATAGTCCTTGGGTGGTCCTCTTAAAACTATTTCTGACAAGTCCGCATTCATCCAAGATGGCTGCCATGGGGGAACTTATTTTAATATTGTACCCTATGGGAAAACTTATTCAGAAATCTTCTCTTCTGAAATTACTAGGCCGATTTGAACCAAACTTAGTCATCACAATAGTCCTTAGTTGGTCCCCTTTGAAAAATTTATCTGCAACACATCCAAGATGGCTGCCAGTGGGGAACTTAGTTTAACATTGTACCTTATGAGAAAACACATAATATTCTCCTCTAAAACTGTTAGACTGATTAAAACTAAATTAAGTCACCATTGCCCTTGGGTGGTGCCTTTAATAATTGTTATTTTTTGTTGGTCCTCTTTAAAAAGGGTGACCAGTAAATCTTTACCCTATCCAAAATGGTTGCCATCAGAAAATATAGTTCAACTTTGAAGCAATTGACATCTACTAAAAAAGGAGGCCCTTTAGTATTTAGATTATTTCGACTGTCTATGTCAGTAATGGCCCAGGTTAGCGATACAGGCTCTTGAGAGCCTCTTGTTTATCTTTATTTGGAAGAAGACAATGAACCGTGTACTATTGTACTGTAGATGCATAAGAATCGACATTAAAACCTTTAAATTGCAAAACTGCTTTTAGAACCTTGTAAACCTAAATATAAGAGAAAGACTATCATAAGCATGCATTAAGTGTTGATTTGCAACAAACAAGAAAATACGTTGTCAAAACACAGCTTCATTCAATTTCTTCTAGATGAAAATCAAATACTTCAAATTTTCGAAAAAAAAACTATGAAAATTAAAAGTCCTCCACACATATGACTTATATCAAAATTCTATCAAAATTCACTGTGTGTTTTTTTCACAATGTTAGTAAAACTGCATAAAAAGTCGTAATATTTCTTAATTCTGAACGTCAAGCAGAAAGAATTACCTCTCTTTCCAAAAATCTGACTTTCATTTAATATTTTTAGATGACATTCAAAAACTAGATATTTTAATGTAGGTATCTTATAAAAGGAGTGTAGTTTCATAATAACATTGATATTTAATATCTATTTATGATTAATATTCTAAATCTTTTGTTCTATTCATACAAATCAAAACCAGTAATTTGTACATAAAACAACGGCAGAATACCGAAGGAACAAAGGAGTGAAATCTACAAAAATCGAAGTCCAAATACACGGCCAAAACGAGAACACAGAAAACAATGACGTCAGACACACACAAAAAAAAACAATGACGTTAGACACATACAAAGCACAGAAACAGAAGTTACAACATTCAAAGCAAAGGCACTCACAGTGTGAACTCCAGTGAAACTGAGAGTGACATCAGGTGCTCCGGAAGGGTAAGCATGTCCTGCTCTGTTAACAGCAAACCGTCACACTGTAAGTGAGGCATATATGTTTTTGAAAGATCTGTTAGGTAGCTGATTGGTTAATGTCATTTGCTAACCCTGAGACAAAACCAATTAAAAATCATGGTACGTGTTACTTCTCTAACCCTCAAACAGTACCAAGTTGAATTATAATCATTGAGTATTCAAACAAGGACAAGGACAGATCTGTACCACAAACATAACTAACGAAGACGAAACTAAAATATGACAAGACAACACAAAAAAACTAAAGCACTCACAATGTGAACTCCCATAAAAACCGAGAGCGACATCAGGTGGTCCGGAATTTTAAGCATGTCCTGCTCTGTTAACAGCACCCGTCACACTGTTAGTTATGCAATCCGGGAAAATGTCAAAGTCGGTAGTCAAATCCGGGAAGACGTGAATCTAGCTGAAATAGATACTGACACGTAATATCGTTCAATGATGTTCAAAGATGCTATCTCCCCTACCCCGGGTCTACTACCATAAAATTAGAATATTTGACCAGCTGGATGATTTCAATTTTTCTTAAGTTTATTTCCCATTCCTTAGTAGTAACATCACTTCTTCTGCTGGATACGACATATATGTATATCATCTGATATGATATGCTAGAGCATCTTCCCGAGTAACTAGGAAACAGATGTTCACTGCTAACCAGAAAACTACGTATCCTATTATATGCCGAGGAAGCTTGAAATAAACAAACCTTAAAATTTATGGTCGCCACATGAGTTGGTTGACCAGTACAATGTAACAGTCTCGCAACTAGCGACTGGTGTATATAACCAGACAAGATTTTACATTGAATCATTACATCTAAAATATCGGATTTGACTTTTTCCGAAGGAGAAGGGGGTATACTGTTTTACCCTTGTCCGTCATTCCGTCCGTCACAACTTTCATCAAGCTTTTTCTCTGCAATGGTTAATGATACAAACTTGAAATTTTGTCAGAAGCTTTATATAGTTAAGCTTTAATATGGGATGCATTTTCAGACCTGTGGGAATACTACTTCAAAATTCCGTCCGTCCGTCCGTCTGTCCGTCGTCACAACTTTCGTCAAGCTTTTCTCTGCAATGGTCAATGATACAAACTTAAAATTTTGTCAGAAGCTTTGTATAGTCATGCCATATTGTGGGATGCATTTTCAGACCTGTCGGGTTACTACTTTCTGTTTACCGACTTAGTCAATTTTTCAAAATTCCGTCCGTCCGTCACAACTTTTGTCAAGCTTTTACATGCAATGGTAAATGATACAAACTTGAAATTTTTTCAGAAGCTTTGTATAGTCATGCCATATTGTGGGATGCATTTTCAGACCTTTCGGGATACTACTTCCTGTTTACCGACTTGGTCAATTTTTCAAAATTCCGTCCGTCCGTCACAACTTTCGTCAAGCTTTTCTCTGCAATGGTAAATGATACAAACTTGAAATTTTGTCCAAAGCTTTGTATAGTCATGCCATATTGTGGGATGCATTTTCAAACCTGTCAGGATACTACTTCCTGTTTACCGACTTAGTCAATTTTTATTATTCTTTCTGACCTACATCACTACCGGTATCATCACGCTTTTCTCTGCAACAAGTAAAGATACAAACTTGAAATTTTGTCAGAAGCTTTGTATAGTCCTGCCATATTGTGGAATGCATTTTAAGACTTGTGAGGAACTACATTTTGTTTACCAACTTAGTTAGGTCATTAGATGCTTGAAGTTGAGAGCGGGAGAATTGCTAGTGAGCATTGGCTCACAGATCCCTTGTTAAGTAAGCGGGATACCTGACCGTGGAAAAAAGTGCACGTGAAACCGGGAAAGGGTGTCGAGCGTGAAGCGGGAACCACTGAAAAAGAGCAAGTGAACGCAAAAGACCCCCATTGAGACACTCATTTAACTTTGCACATTTCATTCTCACATAACGTGTGTTACGTGTATAGCAGGACTTTCGACGCAGCCGGTTTCATTCCTCAAGGAGTATATGCGAACATGTCCATGCTATTTCCCATAGTTTTAAATGTAAAATGGATTATGTACTTGTGTGTTGGTATACTACGATTCCCCATGAAAAAATGATAGAGCGCACATCAGCAAGTTTGTTGTTCAGTGTTCAATAACTTTACATTTAGACGTTACGCGCGGTATTGGTGAGAACTTTGTTTAACGATTATCTTGTTTGCAATTACCATCTTAAATCACTGAAAACTGAAAATCGAATACGATTTTTCATTTGGTTGATGCATTAGAATTATTTGTATTTGATGCATTATTCTTGGTTTGGTTTATTATTTTTGCGAAGAATATCTCACTTTCATTTACCATACTACATGAAAAGAAGGATGTCTAACGCTACTAAACAAACAGCATATAAATGTTTAGCCATGTGTTTCTTTAATTTTTATATTACCGATTTTCTCCAAACTTTGCGTGAGGGATGTCATGTGTTATTCCTTTGTAACACTTTATTCGTTTTATGGTCAGACAAAACTTGAAACCTCCAGCTTTCATTTTGCGTCGATGTCTGATAGCGTAGTAATGCACAATAAAGGAAGAATTTACTATTGAATTCCTAACATACATATACAAAGACATCCAATTAGCGTCTCAAAATACCTTCCTGAAGCAAATTTAAAGTTTCCTCTAAATTTAAATTGTCACTTATAATGAAAAAAGTATAGAAGTATGTCCGAATGTCATTCTTCAGGCATTTGGTCCCAATTTTGCGATGGAATCTTCCGGCTGCCTACTGCAACTAAACGGATAAAAAGACGAAATAAAATGACTATAATTAAAGATACAGGCGCTTTATTCTGGAAGATATCATAGACTGTATTATTTATTATATTGCAGAAAAGCTTGGAAAACGTCACTAGTGGTGGCAACTACACAGGTGTGTTTACTTTAGATAACTATGGAGTGGAGAATGATGGGCTATATGCCTGCTATGCGGAAAACTCTCTGGGAGCTGACACTTTCAAGTTTACACTTAAAGGAAATCCATGATCGAAAATTATACTTAATTAATACTGCTAAGTAAAAGCGATAGATAAACCCGTTTCATTATGCATTTTAAGTGAATAATGTTGTTTTAAGTTTATGTATAGATGTAATTTATGTCATAGCTGCGGAACCGTAGCTCTTCTGATCCTAGTGCTGATTTTCATACCCCATTCTTTGATGGAACGTATATTGTATGCCCGTCCCTCTGTCCGTAGTATGCTTTTATCATAATTATTGAAACTGTGCCGGATTGTTTGATAAAACTGAAAAAGGCTCTCTTTGGATTTTTTGGTCTGCAGGTTTTCCATTAAACAGTTCCAAGAATTTTGAATTTCTCAAAAAATGGATATATTAACACTTTCAGTATTTATGTTGTACTCGAACTGGAGATCGCTTTGATTGGTTTTAGTGAAACTTCGCAGAATTGTTGGATATGTCGAAAGCAGTCTTCCATTACATTTTGTCCGTTTCAGAATTATGGGACTTTGAATTTTTCGAAAAATAAGTTTATTTAGGCTTCGTAAATGAAAACACTAACATTCATTTTTACATCACTATCACTGAGTGATATAATCTTAATACTCTAAATAATGTACATACCATAAATCATTTTTTCTATACTAGAAGTCCCCTGGGGTGGTGCTTCGCCCTGAAGTTTAAAAAAATTATATTATCTTGAGATCCAAGCCCGTTACTGATATACATTTTTAATACAGATGCCATGAGTTACCTGGGGTTATTTTCCGCCCCCAACAGTTTACATCAATATATATGTTAGAGGAAATAGGTGAAATCATTAATTACCGGTAATTACTAAACAAATCAGTAAATATTTACGAAAGGATATGAGGTAAATGAACATGAGACCATAACACATATGTTAACACAACTGCAATAAATTTTATAAGCTGTATGGCTATTTCGGACATTAATTCCTCATCAGCAGGAGTAGAACCAAAACATAGAAAATCCATGACTTCAAAAAATGCTTATAACGCATAAAACCAAACGCAATCCGAATAAATCAGTAATATCAAATATATAGCCAAGGTCAAAACTTGAATATAGGGAGTTAAACCTTAGAATTAAGAATTCGTATAAATTTAGATAATAATTATAAAGAAAGTGTACTCATGAGATACAATCTCATGTACAAGTACACCATATCTAAGAAAAATAGAGAGCATACATCTCAAACACGGGGCAATTGAAAATTTGCCTTCATTTATTCAAGACACTACAGATTTCATCAACAAAACTCCGAGTGAAGATCTTCCGCCTAATTCACTTTTGGTAACTTTAGATGTAACATCACTTTATACAAACATCCCGCATGAGGAGGGAATCGAAGCCTGCCTTAAAGTTTGGGACAGTAGAGAGATACAATCTCACTTGTAAATCTGTTGGATCTTGTATTGAAACGCAACAACTTCGTTTTCAACATCTAGAATTTTCTTCAGGTTAACGGGACAGCCATAAGTACTCGAGTTGCACCATCATATGCCAACATATTCATGGGAGACTTAGAAAAACGTATGCTCCAAGACGCATCATATAAACCTTACAGCTGGTTGCGCTTCATCGATGACAACACCTGGACGAATTTATAGAATTCATCAATAGTTATCACCCTTCCATAAAATTTATCGTCAGTATATCTGAAACTACAAATATCCTCAACACTCGTCGATGGTGATTTGCACACTAAAGCGACAGATTCACATGCGTACTGCTCCCCAGTAGCTGCCACCCTAGACACTGTGTAAATGCCATCCCACATGGACTTTCAACCCGAATACGTCGTATCTGTTCGCGAGAAGAAACATTCAAACAGAGGAGCAGAGAACTTACCCAACATCTTGTGAACAGGGGTTACAAAGAAAAGCATGTCAGAACAACTGTTCAAAAGGTCTCTTCGATTTACCGAAATGAATTGCTAGATTATCGGGAAAGAAAGAAGAAAAATTTGCGGACGCCACTGGTTACTACTTTCCATCCACAGTTACCTCATTTGTCAGCTATAACCCGCGAATATATGCCAATTCTAAGATGAAGAGCCGGTCAGGTCTAGAAATATCAACTGTTATTTTATGTGCTATTTACTTTGTTATATATATATATATATATAATATCATCTTATCTTGAGTATTAAGAAAATACATAAATATTTCTACCACTTAATTGAATGACGTGTACTAGTCCCCATTTTTGATTTTGTAGTCTTCTTAATGTTATCTTTCAAACCAGCACAGCACAAATATGTCTTACTGATCAGATGGAGCTTTCACTGTTCAAAAGTGAGGACGGGATTATCATGCACTCGAGGCACAGCTGTTTATTTGAATTTGCTAACCAGAGAGTTACGAATTTCACTGTATCAAACATCTTCAATTTTGCTCGACAAAACGGTGTGCAGCTTTGAAGTGATCAGTAGTAAATTTAAAAAAAAAACATGACAAGGACAATAAGAGCTACGGTTCTGCAACTATCTGTGTTAATATGTATGCTTATAAATTTAATTGCTGTAGACGCAATTGTTGAATTAATATTATTGTAACACCGAAGGAACAAGGGAAGTGGTAATCCGCACAAAAAACAGTCCAAAGACATGGCAAAATGTTGTAGCTGTAAATATTATTGATCTTGTAAATACACCGACAAACGAATATTCTAAATATCAAACAGTGTATCGCCTTGTTTTGACAATTATTATCACAGTAGCTGGGCGCGTAAATGTTTATAAAAATACTGTCTAGACCCTGTGATTATTGCATGATATAGGAAACAGATAAAAACACAAATTTATCTTTCACTCAAAACAAGCAAAAATATATCTAAGTCATGAGTTGAACGGCGACTTTGAAAAATGCCATTGTTAGTGATCGTTGTTGACATACACCTTATTACGGTACTCGTTGGTTATTACTTGATGGCAGTATACAGCGCGCCCTCTATACAATGTCACGTGACCCTCCATGGCAAGACATTCAGTGAATAAAACACATTTTTTGCAACAATTGATAAAAAAAAATGGCAAATTCGAAATATGTTATATGTGTCAAAACTATATAAGGAATTAATATTCTCTAAAAAATAATGTTGCTGACTTTCACTTTAATAACTTGAAAATTTAATTCCTGCAAGTAGTCATTTTGACAACTTATGTATGTTCAGTTCAAATTTAATCAAAATATTTCGAACTTAGTTGAGCAATCATTTTTTACTTTATTCCTTCTGTGTTACAAGTTCGAACAAAACTGGTATAAATTTGAAGTGTAGGCACAGTAAATTTAAATTATACACAAGGGGCATGATTTGTACGTATTCACGGAGATGCCGATATTTGTTTGGAGTTTTCAGCAAAAACAAACAGGTAATTCTCAACAGAGGAGGGTGAGGATGAGGACTGACAGTGGTTTTTATGCTCTGCTCCAAGGCTAAACGTTGAACAAAATTATAAACTATTCAAGAAATTAATTGAACTCCCCTTCAAACACGTGTGCGCAATGCCATAAAATCATTAATTACCTAAAATTAGATCTGCCTTCCGGAGGAAAGTTAGGAAGTAATTATTTATATAGTCATGAATGATCATAGTAATATGGCCTAAGTGGTAACTTTGTAGTTCTTTAAGTTGTACTAAGCAACAAGTCTGGAAACCAGAGGCTCCAAGGCGCCTGTATCGCTCACCTGGCTTTCAGTTGCCACAATCAAGGTAACATTGTAAGTCATACAGTCTCTCAAACTTTTGTAGCTCGAACCCCACCAATATTTTAAACAGTATTTCAAGTCTGATCATGTTTTCTATATTTCTTTGTTGGGCTTTTTTGACTGCCACCTTTTTTTGCAGCCATTTGATTGATTGATTAGTTACAGTTTAACGTCCAATGAGCAATATTTCAGCTATATCAGGACGAGAACAAGTTAATCAATTAAAAAAGAAGAAAGAAATACAGGAGGAAGGGACAACCGGGGCAACGACTTTTGATTGCCACTGGAAAAGGGGAGGAATGGGTAGGGGCAGGAAATTTAGCCTTCTAAACGACACCCAATGCGTCTGCTCTCTTTAAAGAAATATAGAAGGGGTCTTTATACTGCATGGAGCGTGGCTTTTCCCCACACAATTTGGCTACAATGGTTCGCGGTCAGGCTTTCCGTATTATGACCTGACTACCCCGCAAAGACAGGGCATTCCCCTATTCACCTGGGGACGCGCCCGGCAGCTCTGTAGCCAAAGCCCCTGAAAACCGATTCAGGTGCCAGGGGCAGCCATTTGAAAATGGCAGTCAACAAACAATTTTTAACACCAGTTTTGAAGTAGAGACATCAATATCCACTTGGATACCAAATTTAATTGAATTCAGATGTTGAATTTTCCCTCCTTTTTTGTTGGCCATTTTGAAAACGGCAGTCAACGAATAATTTTTAACATTGGTTTTGAAGTTGCAACATCAATATCTATTTGGAAACCAAATTTCACTGAAATTGGACAATGTTGAATTTTCCCGCCCTCCTAGGCGACCATTTTGAAAATGGCGGTCAACGAACAATTATAATCATCAGTTTTGATGTTGCAACATCAATACCTATTTGGGAACCAAATTTTATTGAAATCGGACAATGTTGAATGTTCCCGCCCCTTTTGGCCTTTTAGGCCAGGTGAGCTAAAAAAGGTGACTGATCACCTTAATTTTTCAGTTGATACCAGTTGATGTCTTTTGTTGAATGGAATAGCATTTAATGTTTGGGCTGGACTTTGATATAGTAAGGTAAGTGAGAACCAAACCGTCAGTCTAAAACGAGCAATCAAAGGACAATGGCAACGTCGGAAAAACAAAGAAACGAAGACACAACATGAGCACGACACAGAAAAGAAAATGAAGACACACATATATACAAAAATGAACAACACGGACCCAATAAAAATCATCGGTGAGATCAGTTGTACTGGTAGAGTAAGCATCTCCTGCTCCTTATAAGACACCCGCCGTGTTGTACATGTCAACTCCGGTATTAAAGTCAAATCCGGTAGAGGAAAAACAAAATCTAGTGGCAAAGAGAAAGATCTGTTGTCATCTGGGAAACAGATGTCCCATAGCGGTCCACAAGGTCGTGATGTCGACCGTAAAACTTCTGTAGTGATGACTTCAAGTTATGGGCAACATACCCTTTAAAGGGTATGGGTTATGATATAAGGCTCTAAGTTTATGAGATTGTCATGTTCATGAACGTTCAGCTGTAGTGTCTTAAAATTTTGGCTCTATTACTACCATAACCTCTTTCAGTGAAGTTACAGGAACTTCGGTATTTTATCAAATGAAGGTGATATAATGCTATAAGAGCATAATCGTATGTCGTGAGTATAGTCACTGGCAAATCATAATAAGCTTTACCACAATCATGAGCAGCGGAAACTCACAAACAACTTGAATTCATGCCGTTTAGGCACGCAAACAAGTGTATTTTTTACTACCGAATTGGATTTTGAACTTGCATCTGTTTGAAAACGTCAGATTGTGTATTGTGACGTCATGGCGCATATGCAGAATTTAAATTCACAGTAACTTCGGTACTTAGTTATATGGACACGGATAATCCGCCTTCTCTTATAATTCGAATATACAAGCACAGCCCTTAGTTAAACCTTTACATATACTTGATTTGATCTGCACTGAGTAGACATTGTTTGTCGAAATGCGCAAATGCAGAAACTAAATTCACAGTAACTTCTGTATTTTGTTATTTGTTACCATTTGGTCGATGCCACTGCTGGTGGACTGTTAGTCCCGAGGGTAATTACCAACCTAGTACTTCGTTGATGGCCCGAAAACCGATTCTATTTGAAAACTTGCAATATCTAAATTTAAGGAAATTTTGTTAACCTCTCTTGCACAGCTCTGTCCTTAGATCATTTTTGGCTTTCCTATTTAGATCCTTTTGGTAATTTGCTTTCCATCACCTTTAACTAGGAACTCCAACGAAAAAAAGTGAATGTTCGAATTAAATGAATATTACGGTTGAAAAAGATAGCTATCTGCTTCAATAAAAAGATATCAAACTTTTTTATCTCCAAAAAATTTAGATTAAGGACAAATTACATCATTAAAAAGTTACAATTAGTCAACTTCCGGTATTTTTTCTTACATCGCATTTACCGGTTCTATAAAAGCAGAGGAAAACTGGTTCAAAATTATTTGGAGTTGACCACTAATTAAGGTCAACTACGACCAAAATTCGAGAAAACTGCAAAAACACGTAAAAGTTAAAATTGCGGGCACCTACATGCATTCATGCATTCGTGAATCTATTTGAAACACCCAAATAAAAATAAATACAACACCTAACGAGCGTCTTCATGTGCCATATCATCATTATGTATTTGTGCAATGAAAATTGATAAATCGTCAAAATTGCAGTCCGAAAAGTCATTGTGTGAAATTATCTCCCTTCTAAACATGCTAATGGGTGGGCGTATACTTCATCAGCCAAGTTTTAGAAACACGCCGTCTGTTGATGGTGCATAGTAACGGCTGGATATTAAGCATGTTCGGGTATATAAATCACGAAGGAACGATGCATTTAGTAAAACAAAAACATTTACAAAATAAAAGTTCACAGTTGGTCTGCTATTGCAATTTGCACGTTAGTTGTTTATAGTTGATGTCAAATGTCTTCACTGCGACCAAACAAAAATTAACCTGGCGACAATAAAATATCATTAAAAGGTAAAAAATTACGGGGGTGGACACAATTTCTGTATTAAAAGATAGCCAAACGATTAATCTTGAAGGGGAAATATGAAATAATTGATTTCAAAGATGTATATTTCCAAGATCCAAAATGATATCCCGTTACCATGGTGTAAGAGAGGGTGGTATTTTCCATTGTGTTCATTATTTGGCGGTAAATGTTATTTATAAACACTGCCGAGGCACTCACAGGGATCAATGTACTCCATTATGGTAAAGTAAGTGAGAACCGAACCGTCAATCAAAAGAACGAACAATCCATGGACAATGGCAACATCGGACACACTAAGAAACAAGGACACCAATAAAGTACGGGACAAAAAGGAAAAATGAAGACACACATACAGATGAACAACACGGACCCAATAAAAACCATGGGTGAGATCAGGTGTACCGGTCGAGTAAGCATCTTCTGCTTCTTATAAGACACCCGCCTAGTTGAACATGTCAAATCCGGTAGTAAAGTCAAATCCGATAGACGAAAAACAAACTTAAGTTGCAGAGGGAAAGATCTGTTGTCATCTGGGAAACAGATATCCCATAGCGATCCACAAGATCGTGATGTCGACCGTAAAACTT
>MJUU01033026.1:74923-119946 GCA_002080025.1 Modiolus philippinarum | reverse complement strand
GTAAGCCGGAGATACTAGGTCCTATTTCTATATCCCGGGGTTCCCTCGGGGTCCTCTGTTAGGAAGACTCATACTCCAAGCTCAGGGGATGCTGCGGGCCTATTCATAAGCCGGGACCGCGCACGGCGGGGAAATGTTTCGAGATTTCTGTATCTAAATATATATTTGGAACGGTAGCCGAATGTTTACTGTTCCATTTAATACATTTAAACAAACTAAAGACGAAAATCAAATTACGATTACCTGAAAGAGTCTCTGACTCTAAGTTGTAATCATGACGTATATAGGTAAATTCGATTTCATTTCTAAAAATAGAGTCAGTATTGTAGCTGAATCCACTAACTTTTGGGTTTGCGTGGAAGGGCGCAAATGAAATTTTGCACATGTACTGATCAATTCTTTATGAATCAGTGTGTAAAATTTTGGAGAAAATCTGGAGATGTATATTTCATTCATCCAAAATAATAGACACCCACTTCAGCCCACTTAAACCGCAATTTACGCACTAATTACAAACTGTACAATCAAACGGCGAACATTTACATTATTTCTATTCCTTAATGAAATACACGATTTAAAAAATCATTCAATTTTCTAGTTAGAAACAACTTTTTGGGTTTTGTAACTACGGAAAACAGTCCAAGTAGACCTTTTTGTTTCGTTTAATGAAGAGTTTCTTTTGTTTAAAAATAATCTCTTATCGGCCTGTTTGCTCACAAAATTCTTCGTTGGAGTACCTACTTTAACACATATTTCGGTTCTCACCCCTATTAAGCTGAGTTCTCGGCGAACAGTTTAGGAAATAACGGTTTGCGTATAGTTGGTTTAGTTTTAGCTCAGTTGAGAAAAATATAAACAAATTTCGCTTTGTGTCGGTTCAGGATTATGTTTAGGTAACATTACCCAGGTTTATAGGGATGGTTCATGGATTTCCATATCTTTTTATTTGATCTGCACCGAAAAGACACAAGTTGTCGAAATGCGCATATGCAGAAATTAAATTCACAGTAACTTTGGTATTTTTGTTATTTGATTCATTGACCATGTTGACATAAGCTTTATCTAACCGTTATGGTCTTATCTTGTATATATGTATGTGCACATATAAATAAACTTAATATAAAATATATACCTGTAAAATGAATTTCGCTCTTTACCTGACTTGAAGATTATTATGTCGATAAAGGTAAGATCGTTAGGAATAGTTTGTAATTATGTATTCATAAATTAATCTTTAAAGGTGATGATACAAGATGTGTATTCAGTTTAATTAGAGATCATAAGACACGTTAGACTATATTATACCCTTTGCAGTAGCTGCTTCAATCCGTATAATCACGGCACTCGGTAGATGTCCTTGGTACTGAATTTGGACTCCTATTTCAATTTTTTGGTAATATACCTTTGGATTATCGCTTTCCATATTATTTGATACTAATACTGCTGATGAGAGGTTATTCCTTGAAATACGTGTACAGCACAACGAAATTTACTGTATTTTATGCAACTTTGGTATTTTTGTATTCTAAAGAATTTAAAAAAATCTGGTTTCAAAGCCCACTAAGAATAACAAACGAGTGTGTAATTGGCGTTAACGTAGCAAGATTCAAATTTTTCATAGGTAATGCAACTTCAACAATTACGTTGAAATATGTCCTACCCGATCACTTACTTTACATTTGACTCTTCAAGTGTTTTATAGTATTAAGCTCATAAATTCAGTTACTTTATTAGTCGGTATTTAATAGGTGTACATATTTGTTATCACTCGTTCGAGAAACTTTTACGGCTGTTTTTAACTTTCATTATAGTTTTACATAAATGCAAGAATACACTCTAAGCAACACATACACACACGTTTAATGTAAACAAGACTGGGGAGAATAGCTAGAGTGCTTCTAACTAATTTGTGAAATAAGCATGTTGAACAATGTCACAAAGTACTTAATACGGGAATTTTGAGTCGTGTTCACTCCGACAACATTTTTGTGTATTATACGAAAAAAATCAATACATCAATACCTTGAGATGGAATCACTAATTAATGAACACTGTTGAGCTAAGGGTGATTTATATCTAATCTATTTGTAGCGCTTCAGATTAATTGTTTTTCGTCAATTAAAATTTAGTTAAATAATTGTCATGAAGGACAAATTATACGTACACTTCAATTTCATAAATAGTTTGTTTTAGGTGGTATAAATTTATAATTCAATAGGTCTGGATTCCGGTTATCCTTCTGACTGGTATTTGAGGAGATCGTTTCTGCCTCCAATTACACGAGAGTTCCTATCTCGAAAGTCCTGTATTCATCATTAATGCTACAGAACTAATTACATATCCTTCTACCGACCGACACATCTTGACTTGTTCTAATCTGACAGCAACAATCTCGGTTGCCAGGAAAATGGCGTCACAAAATGCAAAATTAATACGCGGCTCACTGATACTACACTTTTTCCTATTTCGTCATGAATAGTTATAGACAGCTATGTTTAGTGCTGAAATAGATATATTCTCACTTCTTGGATGAATTAGGGTCATAGCTTTTGGTACCTATGTATTGCTATTTTTCAACGCAATTTTTGCACAAAACCTTTTGTGACCATGGAAATTCTATTACCTTGCTTTTCTAGTCATTAGTTGACAGTGGGCGTTAGTCATGAGAATAAAGACGGTCAAATGTGCCGGAGATATACAGTTGAACCGACATACACAGGAAAATTCAAAGAAAGACAGTAAACCTTATTGCAGTACTTTATTACAGTTTATTTAACAATACACCATATAAACTTTCGATTATTGTTTCAGGTACTTAATGCCGGGCAAAGTATGGATAATTCAGACTAAAAATCACGTGTACATTTCGAATCTTCTAATTTCCAGAAATAACTTCAGATGATTTTTGTTGTCGTGATCTCCGTCTGTGTAATATTAGCTTTCGTAATGGTCATTATATTTTGTGGAGCATGTGACGATTCCGATGGGGAAGTGTTCAGCGAATTTCATCCGGCTACGAAATCCCAAACAAACAAAACTAACGAATTCATTATGACTGAAACAAGTTTTGGAAATGATTATCAAAATAGGGATTTTTTTCAACCTTCAAGTGGGGATCTACCGTATTCTTTCAATCCTACAAAAGGAACAACACGCAGTAAATTACCGAAAAGTCAAAGAATTCGGGCACAAGTCCATGTTCGAAGATCACAAACGGATAGTAGTTTTGATAATGACAGCGACTTTGAAGGCTTCTCTTAAAAATTTTCATGCTCTTGATTGCTATTTATCTGAATATTTGTACTGTCCTGGTTTGTAGTCTTTACTGTCTAAAGACATGATTAATGGCCTTATATTTTCCGAAAGCCGAAAACAACGGTGAAGGAAACTCTATAAGGAATAAATGTACTATTTGTTAATCAGATACTTAATCGCTATTAACTTGAACAAATTCTATCGAAAACAAACACCTGAAAAATCAGCTGTCTTGTGTGCATAAAAATTTTAAAGGTGTTGTTTCTTATTTTCTATTGTCAGTTTGTATTAATGATACGTTCAATTATCCTATTTTTTTTTATAGTAAATGTTCTTTTACTTCAAATTCAAACTTGACTCGTCAAGTAAAATCAACCTTTCATTCTGTACTACATTTGTATTTCGCCGATGACGTACAGTGGTGAAAAACACAATTAACAGGTGTCGCAAAATAACAGCCAGTTACACAATACCTCATCGCACCCTGGTATGGTAATTGATTTCAGTGTATGAGAATACAATACATGTATGGAAAATGTGCAAAGGTGGACCTCAACCCTCAAGAAATAAATGTCTGAAAAAAATAGGGCATTAGTATGCAGAACTTGTGAAAAAAATTCAAGCGTGTATCGTTCACCATTGTAGAAAAAAAGCTCGACGAAAAATCACTTCTACATACACAAGGAGCGAGAAATCCTTGACAAAAGATGGCTATAAACGAAAAAATTAAAAAAGAGGTTATCTGCAAACAATAAGATGAGTGACTGACTTGAACTTGGAGACTTGAAAGGGGAGACACGGTATAACTCATTATTACAAAGCTTCATACCAAATATTTAAAATCATTACTACATACACAAGCGGAGATATACTCGACGAAAAATTTCAATATATGACCATATTGAAAAAATCAAATTTATTTGCAAACAGGAAGTAGATAAATGACTAACTTGGAATGTGGAGACACGGTGCAACTTTTTATTGTGCGAAAGCTTTAGACTAAATGACAAATGATTGAATCTTTACTAAAGCTAAGCAATCCTTGACGAAAAATATCAATATATGGCTATAACGGCAAAAATCAAAGTTATCGGCAAACAGGAAATAGTTATGTGACGGACTTGAAAATGGGGATCATACCGTCTTTCATGGTGAATTTTGTTCTAAATTCTGGAGGAGCGAGAAAGAATTCAAATCGTTATCTATGTCAGTTTTATGTTTAGAAAATTTACTATTTCATAAATAAACAGACCATTCCTATTCTATTTGATAGTTCCAATTTTGTTTTCGTGGTTTACGCTGGCATGATTCTTTTTCATAACGTTGGTGAACCTGTGTATTGTTTTTCAATATATAAGATACCTCGTATATTATATCATTTAGTTCTTTATTATATTGTAGTAGATATCTGATACAAGATATTTTATTGTACAAGATATTTAAATAGCGAATAATTATGAAAACGACGTGCCATACCTATTGTCATAATTTTAATTGTTTCCTTCACTTCGTTGCTTCACCGTTCGTATGCTATAATATTTGACATCAGTTTCATAAAGTACTTGTTTCTGGCATATCATACACTCCTTGCATTCTTGTTTGTTGTCAAAAACAAAGTATCTGTGGTAATTTTACACATCTCGGACTTCTTACTCGGGAACACATTTGTAAATTTCTTTATTCTGTTTGATGGTCATGTGGTCTAAATGGCATTTTCCCTAATTTATTTGTTTGTTCTATGATATTCCCTTTTCTTGGTGATGATTCACTCTAAATTTTCACGACGGAGAACTTGATTATAATCATCATTCAGAATATTTGATTTAGAAAGATCTTTTCCCGATGCATAGAAGGATAAGTTATTTTTCAAAAGAGATGGTTTATGGTTTATTGCATTAGGGCTTGTCAGCACCATGAATAGCATTTTTACGCCACTGAAGTTTAGTTTATTCTTCCTCCTTTAATTTCTTAAATCCAGATTTCTTTGAAAAAATTGCATTCATTTCTGACATTAATGATCCAAAAGTGTGTATATTCAGAATGAGCCAACATTCAACAATAGAAGGTAAGCTTCGCTACGCTAAAATATCCTTCTCATTAAAACATCTGAATCTGGATCATACAATAATATTTACTGCTTGCAGCAGAGTGGAATGTGGATTCTAAAATTATACTAGAAACGTTTGAACTTATTAATATTTAATATAATTATTTTGTAATAAATAAACTACAATACTACGATTTGTATGGCACTAACGTCGATTTATTGTACATTTACCGGAAAGTTTGGGGAGGGGGTTAAATCTGTCGTAATTATTCAATGGTATGAAGGCTAAGTCGTTTGCTTTCGGAATTACTTGTTACAATAGTGTTCATAAGGACTTCACTTCAATCTGTATTTTTTAGTATTTCGAAGTCCGTTCCCGTAATAAAATTCTTGATTGATTAATTCAGGTTTTACGCCAACTTCAGCTATATCATGGCAAGAACCATTAAGTATAATAAACATTATAAAATATAAACATAAAACCATATAGCTTTATACAAGTAAAACAGATGTATAAAATATTAAAAAAAACATAATATAAGTAATGTTGGTTTAACTATATTCCCAGCTATGGGTAAAATAGTATCACTGCCTTATGATAGACTTTTTTAGTCAAAGGCTATGTGAGCCAACCCAGACAGAAAACCGGAGAGATGAAATCCGTTAGCAGAGAAATACAATCATCTACGGGAAGGAAAACCCAGAGAGAAAACCCGGTCCAACAGTGTGGAGGTTTGGCGTCGCGCTTATAACCCCATACAGTAAAAAGATATTATTGTTACAGAAACCGCAAAAAAATTCAATACACCGGATCCTACAGTAGACTCCAGCCACCAAGATGGTAGTATGACCATTAACAATGCGAAGCGGAATCTACTAGGACCCAAAGCCACCATAAAGGTGGAAGAATGGAATGTTCGAACCATGTACCATGTTTGAGCCATCAAAATCTTTCAAGCCACAAGAGAGGTGCATCGTTACAATCTGGATCTCCTGGGTGTGAGTGAAACCCATATGACAGGTACAGAAAAAGTAGAGCAAATGATGGTATAGTTATATTACAATCAGGACACAAGGACAAACACATCCATGGAGTTGCCCTTTTTATAGCATAGGATAAAGCAAACACCCTGGTGGAATGGGAACCAATCAATGACCGATTATTCCGAGCGCTTTTCAACTCCATGTACAGCAAGCTCACAATTTTACAATGCTACGCACCAACTAATGATACTGATGAAGAAATCAAAGATGGATGGTATGAACAACTACAATCATCTATATCAAAAGTACCACAGCATGATGTTCTCCTTGTTATCGGAGATTTTAATGCCAAAGTTGGTAGTGACAACACCACATTTGAGAAAGCGATGGGAAGACATGGATGTGGAGTAATCAATGACAATCGAGAGAGACTGGTTGTAACTTTCCAAAATAACAACCATGTGGTAGGAAATACGATCTTCCCTCACAAAAACATACATAAACTCATATGGAAATTCCCAGATGGTAAGACAGTCAATTAGATCGACTATATCATTATCAATGGAAAATGGATGAGATCCTTAAAAGATGTAAGAGTATATCGTGGAGCTGACATCAACTCAGATCACTACCTAATGGTAGCATCTGTTAAATTAAAATTGAGAAAGAACTTGAGCAGCCAACACACAAAGAAAATTGATATACAGAAACTGAAATCAACAGACATTACAAGGAAATTCCAAATTGAACTTAGGAATAGATTTGAAGCTCTAGACTCTTATACTGAAGATGTAAACACTGGATGGGAAAATGTTACAACCACCTACATAGAAACAGCTGAAAAAGTACTAGGATACAAGAAGAGAAGATCTAAAGAATGGATAACACCTGAAACACTTACAAAAAAATGAAAAGAGAACAACTATTAAAGGTAAAATACTGAGCCCAAAGTCACAGCGTTTGATAGAGAATTTGCAGAGAGAATACAAAGAGGCCGACAAAGAAGTTAAAAAGAGTGATAGACAAGACAAGAAAAGCTTCTTAGACCAACAAGCTGAAGAGGCTGAAACTGCTGCTACCAGAGCAGAAATGGGGAGAGTGTACAAGATCACCAAAAATCTGAGTAAAAAAAAACATAACCACCATTTGTAATGTAAAAGATAAGAAAGGAACAACTCTGACCAGCGAAAAAAAAAGCATAAAAATGGGTCGAACACTTCAAAGAGGTACTCAAGCACCCTACACCTGAGGAAAGTCTAGATATAAAACCACCAGACATAGAAATGGACATAGATTTAAACCCTCCAACAGAAACCGAAGGGAAGAAGGCCATTCTATCGCTAAAAAAAATTAGAAAGCCCCAGGAGTAGACCAAATACACTCTGAAATGCTGAAGCCTGACATCAACACATCAGCCACAGTCCTAACAAGTCTTTTTAAGCATGTTTGGAACAATGACACCATCCCTAACGACTGAACAAAAGGTTTGATAGTGAAACTATCAAAAAGGAGATCTGCAAGTCTGTGACAACTGGTGAGGTAACACTCTATTGTCAACACCCAGTCAAGTCTTTTTTAAAACACTTCTTTTCAGGATAGAAACCCACATTGACAAGAAACTTAGAGAAGAACAAGCTGGATTCAGGAGAGGCAGGGCCTGTATTGACCAAATCTTTACCCTTAGAAACATCATTGAACAGTGCATAGAATGAAACTGTCCTCTCTACATCAACTTTATTGATTTCAAAAAGGCATTTGACAGTGTTAACAGAGAAGCATTATGGAAATTTTTACATCAATATGGGCTACCACTAAAATATTCTACTATCAGACAGACCGAGGGGAATAGAGTGGGACCTACTTTCACATCTTGAAGATTTGGATTTTGCTGATGATCTAGCCATTCTCTCTTCCAACATCAAAAACATAAAGGAAAAGTCAAATCGTCTGAACAAATTTGCCCAACAAACAGGACTTAAGACCAGCACTTCAAAAACAAAAGCCATGAAGGTCAACTCCAACTCAACAACACAAATCAGCATAGGAGACACCACTACTGAATATGTGCAAGAATTTACATACCTAGACAGCCGACAACGCTGCACAAAAAGACATCAAAGCTAGACTAGGGAAGGCACGGACAGTTTTTTCCATCTTGCGTCAAATTTGGAAGTCAAACTTGTACTCTTTAAAGACCAAAGTCAACCTTTTTAACAGCAATGTAAAATCAGTTTTACTATATGAAGCTGAGAGTTGGAGAATTATACATAGCGATATGAAGAAAATTGAAAGCTTTTATCATGCATGCCTCCGATTTGCAAAATAGTCTGGCCAAAGAAAATATCGAATGTAGACCTACTAAAGAAGACAAACTGCAGAAAGATCAGCACAGAAATTAAAGAAAGACAACTGAGGTGGTTAGATCATGTGTTTTGGATGGACCAGCAGCGACTCCCTAAGAAAGCGCTAAGATGGACTCCACCTGGAAAAAGAAAGCTCGTAAAGCACAGTTAAAAGATGGAGGGCTTACGTGGGGAGAGGCCCAAAAGTTGGCAAGAGATAGACATAAATTGAGGAAAATAATTGTGGCCTTATGCCTCACTGGAGACGAAGAGGATTAAGAGAAGAAAAGAAGTGGTTTAACTATAACAAATATAAGAAACTAGTTTAAAATTGATCAATAAAATCTAACTAAATAGATTGATTGCTTTTAAAACGATTCTGTCGCCAGTGATTTTTGTAAAAAGACAACCAGCAGTGTAAAAAGCGCGCCTGATATCGGCAACATCTACATATTCAATAAAAATATGTTGGATAATAAAAGGACAATTGCATGGAATACATTCAGGTCAGTCATCACCGTTTAGTATACAACTATGTGTTGTTCTGGTGTGTCCTATACAAATCGGGGTCAATACTACCTGTTCTTATGGTTTTACGTTTGAACGAACTTGTTTACCTATGTCTGACTGTATTCCATTCAATTTGTTTTTCTTCCAAAGGGGCAAACATTCAAATGTGCATTTACTTAATTTGCATAAAATTGTTGCACTGTTGGTACAATGTAGCTCCTTCCACTCCAATAAGGTTCAGTGTGTTTTTGATATAGTGCAATAACATGAAAGTTTCTTAATCAATGCACTGTTAAAGAATTACCTTGCATTTTATTGGTATTAAACCATACTAAGATTAGACGATTCATATTAAAATGTAAGTTTAAGTATTTAATGAAATTCCACCCAATAATGTATCATGAATACCAATTTGGTTGATGTTGGACGTGTCAGCAAGAGGTAATTACATTTACCATTCTACCGAAGTCAAACGTAAAATGTACGACCGAGACAGCGATCGAAGCAATGCATTCCAGGTGTCATTCGAAATGCATCATACATACCAAACTGGTTGATGCAGGATATTTCAATGAGCGGGAATGGACTTCAACTATTCTACATAGCAGGACGCCGACGCAGACTGTAGAATATAACATAAGCCAAGTGAGCTCAAAAGAACCAATGAATAAGTTTGAACAAGGTGAATGCAGTATACATTACTTTCTATCTAACTGGTCTAGTAGGTTCAGAGATTTTTGAGTGATATCCTGGGTCTAATAGTCTCCGTTGGCCGCCATCTGTGCTGGGTGTGGGCTATCAGACACCATTTATAAAAGGGACTATCTAATGACCATTGTAACAAATTTCTAATTTTCCAAATATTTCCTGGACACTCTGAATATCGTTCCCTGGGGTTATTCATATTCCACCTAATTGACCCAGTAAGTTCAGAGATTTTTGAGTGGTTTCCCGTTGGCCCAATATTAAAAATAGTCTCAAATTTGGTGTCTTTTCCTAGATAAACCACCTGACCAACTTTGTTGTACCACATCTAGTGCTTGCAAGAAAAAATATCAAGAGTTCATAATAATAAATACCTAAATTATTGTAAAACGGCAGATGACCATTTCGACAGCCTATGTCTCTTCAGTGCAGATCAAATCAAAACGTTTGGAAGAAAATTAACTGAAAGATTATGTAAAAGCTGATAGAGCCGAGAACAAATAACCGATAAGATTAAAGCTAAAATCAGCTAGGAATATAGCATTTCATGACGTAGATACTTTTTACTTTTAAACAATTTTTTAAAAAACCTCATAAATTGCTATTTTCCAAATAATTGGGTTTTCGGGCCAACAGCGAAGTATTGACTACTGGGTTGCTGACTTCTGGGCAAAACCATTAGCTATGCTCTGGCTAACCAACTTCGTCATAAATTTGTTTGAATAAATGAGTGGTTTACTTGTTTCAAGTTCAATGCCTTCATACTTTTATTATTTAGCTGAACTAAGAATTTAATCATCTGCGTCAAAATTCTATTCACCAAATAGCTGAATTGAAACAGCAGAGTGTTTAACTAGCAAATTTGGATATCCATGCAAAACTCTGTTGTGACCTGCAATGGACAATTTTTTTCCTGCATTTGTAGTTTTTACAGATAAAGCCCTACGTATATTGCTCTGCTGTATCCTGCAAGGCTATATCTTGTATACTATACAGGATATCGATTTAAGCCATGTCCACTTGCGGTATTTATAAACAGAAAGAGATCCAAAAATATTCAGTTTTGTATTTCAGGTTGTATTTTCCATTGAATGAAAATATAAGTTATCATGCATTGAACCAACTAATATGATTATTTAGATAGTGTCGAAAATGGTTGAACGGCGCGACTTGAAGGTCGCTTGCCGTTCAACGATTTTCGACACTATCTAAATAATCATATTAGTTGGTTCAATGCATGATAACATTTTTGTGCGGTTATGCAAACCTGTTAGTTTTAACTAAGAAAACGATTATTACAAAATGACCTACTTTTAACTACACGATTATACACATAAACGCTATGTCGACTGACCGCGTACTCTGGACAATACACAGCCGAATGATGTATTGATTTTTCATGAAAATGAATGCAAATAAAATATTTCATATAATTTACATGTTATTCCAAGTACAGATGTATTTCACATTTCAATTTTTTAATGTAAATATCAGGCTGAAATTAGTTTTACATTACGTGTAAGTAAACTATGTTAAACTTTAATTACGATATGTTTATTTATCCATGCTTACTGCATGTTTGTGAATTTTGTCCTTATGTACAATTCTTATATATGTACGCTTTTGAATGACTTTGGTCTACATGTAGGTGAAACACTACATTATCATGATTACTGATTGTTGTTACGTTGGGCGTTTAGTCAGACATGTTGAGCTAATATAACAGAGGCTGTAACCAATGACAACATTTTGGTAATTTATACATACATGACATCCCCCTTTCTCAAGATGAAAAATTTAAAAAAAAATTAAATAGAAAAATTATGAAATCAAACTTCAAATTCATGAAAATGACTTATAAATTGTGACTCAAATAAGTTGATCTGAAATTGAAATATTAAAATTCAAACAATTAAATCTTTGTAAAACAATAGAATTATTACAATAAAATGTACTTATCAAATTAAACTTTAATGTCAATAAGTATAGTTTTATTCACTTTTAAATTTATCATTCCTAGGTGTGAAAGTCTGTAGTTTTTGTAATGTCCTATCACCTAAACCTAAATCCTAACTAAATGTCACATGCAATTTTATATACACATCCTTTTGAATGAATGCAGTCACGATGAATGGCGTCGGAATTTCACTTACAATAATTTATAAGAATAATCACATTTCTGATAATGATTCACATATACTCTGCTTTTTCACTTTTATATTTCATATTCACATATATATATAATTTCCACTAGATTGCTTTTCATTTTCACAACATAATTTTTAACACATATTGCTGAACTTTATGACTGCACAAAATCATTAAACTTCGCCGGTTTGTTTATATTTCTTCCAGAGCGTGTTGTAATTGGCGGGTTATCAGTTTGTTTTGGAATTTCCACTCGAAGGTCGTTGTCCTCATTATCTGATGATACATTTGTAGCACGTGTCGGTTATTGCGGCGATATAGTTTCCCATTTGTTGTTTGTACTATGTATGACCTCGGTGCATGATGTTTACATTTAACTGTTCCAGATTTTGACCATTTCTCGCCATCATGAATTAAGACTTTTTCTCCATTTTCAAGTGGCACAAGCGGTTTCGATTTCATGTCATAATAATGTTTTTGCTTATGCTGTCTTTCCTTCAGTTTTCTCCGAATATCCTGTGTGTTGTTTGCTTTTAACAATGGAGTTGTAGTTGGTAATTTGGTTTTGATTCTTCTTCCATAGAATATTTGTGCTGGTGAAAATCCTAGATCTTGAACTTCTGTGTTTCTGTAATCGAGAAGCGCTAGATATGGATCTTTGGCTTTCTTGAATAAAGATTTAACTGTTTGTACTGTTCTTTCTGCTTGCCCGTTTGATTGTGCATAAGTCGGACTCGATGTTTTGTGTTGAAATCCATAATCTTTGGCGAAATCTTTGAATTCAATTGAACTAAACTGTTTCGCATTATCAGTGATGAGAATGTCTGGAACTCCACATCTTGAAAATGTACTTTTCATATACGCTATAGTGTTCTTACTTGACATATTGTCTAACTTGTGAATTTCTGGCCATTTTGAGTAGTAGTCAACAATAAGAATATAATTGTTGTCATTTAAATGAAATATATCAGCGGCTACTTTGGACCATGNACTGGAAAATTAGGGTGAAATCGTCAAGGGCGGGGAATTTAGCCTTGTAGCCGATCACCTACGGACCACCCCAAAAGAGCTTGCTACAAGGGTTCTTTAACGTGCAGGAAGCGTGGCGTTTCTTCCAACACGTGGACCTGAGTTTACATCCCATCCGAAAGATGGGTTGTGTATTTATCAATCCCGCACAACCACGGAATGGGTCCTATTTCTATATCCCGGGACCCTCGGGGTCAGCCTCCGTTTATTCCAATCTATTGCAAGCAATTCATTTTGTGTCATAGTATTGTCTTGCAGTCTCGGAACTTTTTCATCAGACCATTGGTCTTTTGCAATAACTTTTGCAATATATACATATCCTCTTTTTGAGTATTCTTTGGTGTTCACCTATATCAGTTTAAGGAAGACTGTTATATATAACTTTGCAAGTTATACAAGTTATATTTTAGACTAAAGAACTGATTGACGATATCACCAAACAACATTATAGCTGCACCTATCTCTGTGAACTATACGACCAAATCGAAGACACAGTAACTATTTAGTTTAAGGGGGTAGACCTTGGAGACTTTAAAGACAAACTCGTTCCAGGATAGAAAGATCTGTTTTAAGGCCATGCAAATTTATCTATGGATACTTCAATATTTTTTGCATCTGACACAGGCATGTAGCACTTTATTTATCCATTCATTACCGATGTTATCAGTGTGTGCAGCTACATTAGAATTGAGATAACTGTCCTAAATTTTAAGATATTCATGATATAAAATATAAAATATAAAATAGAACAAAAAGCTAAAAGAGCTAAATTAACTCATCTCTTTTCATCTACAGATGAAGTTATACGCCATTCCAATTATTTTTTTTTATTGTATTATCTCCCATTAAAAACGTCGGGCGCAGATCGGAATAAAGAAATATCCGTTATCAACATAACATCATTGGAAAACGCTTCAGAATAAAATGTATAACAATTATTATTCCATTAATTTACACTTTTATGTTTTTAGACGTGAAGTGTGCCATTTTTCCTTATATCTTACAAATAATACTGCAGTAAACATGGATGTTGACGATCCTTACATTGCTTTTGATGTATTCTAATCACGAAAAGCTGATCTTTAAAATCTGTTTTAGAAAAACGTGGTCTTAGTTAGAAAGATATAACAACAGAATTGTGTGGTACGGCGCATCCGATGAAAATTCCACTTAAACTGAGTGACTTAGTCCTTGTGAAAAAAGGAAACGTGTATATGTATATGAAACAACGACAGTAGAATACCGAAGGAACAAAGCACAAGATTACATAAATCAAAGAGAAAAGGCAAAATCAAGAACATCAGAAGACGGAAGACAACAGACACTACATGCCCACGAAACACACAACCACTACATATACAACACAAAAAAACTAAAGCATTCTGAATTCAGACATAAACACAGAGCTACGTATACCTGACCAATTTCGTTATATGATGGGTAGTCACCCGAGAAAGGATGCACTTTCGAACTGGTCCCTGTATATTTGTCGTACAAAGCCACCTTCATGAAGAACTGCCTAGATACAACAACGAAACATTTTTAAAATGAGTATAAACTTTCGAAGGTATGCGAGTACTTTTTGGTCTCGTTTAGAATTGAGCACACAATACTAGGAAAAGTCTAGAAATAAATACCATTAAATCTTAAACGTTGTTTTTTATTGTTATTATCATTATTCTTTCTTATCAAAATAAAATTTAACTTTCAAACTTCTTTTACAGGTTTGCAGTAAATCACATATTTAAAATATGCCTTTCTGGTCTCAACTATATAAGAAATGTACAAACCGGTGCTAGGAGCCGTCTTAAATTTACTCTTGAGTATGAGCCAAGTTCACCGTTGAAAGCCTCATGATGATTCAAAATTAAGAACAACAATAAAAGCGTTGCTCCTTTGCTTGTTTCAACATGTATTAGTGGAGACTTTGTCTCATGTACATTAATTCCATATCCTTTCATTATTCCCTGCACCTGAATCGGTTTTCAGGGGCTTCGGCTACAGAGCTGCCGGGCGCCCTCAGTTGGTCGGTAGGGGAATGCTCTGTCCATGCGGGTCAGTCAGGAAATAATACGGAAAGCCTGACTGCGAACCATTGTAGCCAAACTGTGTGGAGAAACGCCACGCTCCATGCAGTATAAAGACCCCTTCTTTATTTCTCTAAAGAGAACAGACGCACTGGATGTCGTATGGAAGGCTAAATTTCCTGCCCTTACCCATTTCTTCCCTTTTTACAATGGCAATCAAAAGTCGTTCCGCGGGTTGTTCCTTCCACCTTTGTTTCTTTTTTCTTTTACTTACAATTTGTTTCATTGATTAACTTGTTCTCGTCCTGATATAGCTGAAATATTACCCATTGGACGTTAAACTCTATTTAATCAATCAATCCTTTCATTGTTTATGTAAAAATAATAAATTTTTATGCTGCAGAACAAATAACGGCCGAAACTACCTCTAATTATCTGATCGATCTAACAGACTGTAATTGTGCTTACCACAGACTGCAATTGTGCTTACCACAACACAAAGTTAAAGATAAGTCAGTTTAATCACTAAGATTAGATTTTGAGTCATACAATTATTAAACATTATATTGATGAAATACTTTTTAAATAGTATAATTTGCTTGTAGAACTGAAAGCTTATAACAGACTATTTCTTATTAATCTATCATCAACTTTCATAATCGATTGGTATCATGGAGATCAAATTTTGTAAATGGTTTGATGCATTTTCTTCTTTATGTTTAATGTATTTTCAAATTTGCACAGATTCTTGTTTCATCAATGGACAAGGCCTTCATCTCTTTGTTGTAAGGAATGCATCTCGTAAACGCGTGATGGTGCCATTAGACAGAAATGCAACTGACAAAAAGAAACTTCTGCGAATTGATGGTTGCAAAAAGAGTTACATGGAACAATTTGGACAGATCCACTATGCGAGACATGTGGACAGTTTGTTTTTGACCATTAACTGGTCAACGAAGGACTGATTCCAGCAAAAATAACAAAACATTTTTTACCAATCATTAGAAAAGGAAGTCCACAAGAGTTTCAATAGTTGCTAGTGCAAAAATAGACTAAAACTATAGATAAACAAGTATATAAACATGTTTTGTTTTGTTAAAAAGTAACATGAATATTGTTATGTCCGTGATGACACTTACAGAATTATAGAAAAATATTTTTTGGTTTAAAAATTCTGAAGAATAGTTAAAATTCAATTTGATTTTTGATGACTCAGAAGCTGGATTTCACAGATTATTCAATTGTGAAGAATTAATAAAGGACTATGCGGGAGGTGCATGCTGACCACTGAAATCTGAACAATTGTAATTAAATGGATGTGGACGCAATATAGAGCTTGACACAGTTGTTCGTTCTAGAGAGAGAACATGTCTCGTGAATCCGCCTAATCTACTAGGAATATAATCCTTGGTGTTTTTTATCTAATCATTTGAGAAACAGTTTCTCAAACTAAAAACAGTGTTGATTATGGAATTTCTCATTGTCGTTAAATAAATTTTCAAATGTTGAAAAGCTCGGCAAGCCTCGTTTTGCAAAATGTATTTGACTCGTGAAAAAAATTTCATATTCAACTAGTTCTTGCTCTAGAAACTATGCATCTTTTCCTATACAGATTTATTACAAATATTTTCATCGTCATTCATTGCCTTAATGACTCTGTGCATGAACTACACTCTTGAAAATTTTCTTAAAGTTGAACCGGCCATAGTTCCAGTAGTCTATAGTTTTGCCATATTTTTCCTGGTTTCATAAATATGCCTTTCTAATTGTTGAACATGAGTTGCATCTTCCAGAAGATTGGAGATTTTTAACATGTGTATCTTCGCTAATCTAATTAAAAAATCTTATCAAAGACTAAAATCTATTGCAAGAACTATGAAATGAAAAGTCATCTGGGTACTGTAGACCATTGAATTATACTTATGTGTTGATTTTTATAAATACAACCCAAAATAATTATGAACACGATAAAAGCTGAGTGATATATAAAATGTAAAGGCTTACTTATCTATTCAATCAAGAAAACCGCCGTGCGCGGTCCCGGCTTATGAATAGGCCCGCAGCATCCTCTGAGCTTGGAGTATGAGTCTTCCTAACAGATGACCCCGAGGAAACCCCGGGATATGGAAATAGGACCTAGTATCTCCGGCTTGCGGGGTGTGACCCCTCCTAAACGGGGGCTGACCCCGAGGGTCCCGGGATATAGAAATAGGACCCATTCCGTGGTTGTGCAGGATTAATAAATACACAACCCATCTTTCGGATGGGATGTAAACTCAGGTCCACGTGTTGGAAGAAATGACACGCTTCCTGCACGTTAAAGAACCCTTGTAGCAAGCTTTTTTTGAGTGGTCCGTAGGTGATCGGCTACAAGGCTAAATTCTCCGCCCTTTTCGATTTCACCCTACTTTTCCAGTGGCAGTCAAAATTTCCCGTCCCATGACGCTTTCCATACCACAAAATGATTATTTATTGACAAACTTGTTCACGTCTTAATATAGCTGAAATATTGCTGAGTAGACGTTAAACAATATTCAATCAATCAATCAATCAAGAAAATATCAGCAGACGAAACACTAGTGACACTACGTCCGCCGCGGCGGACATTTTAAAATTATAAAATGTTTTCTCTGACTTCCTCAGGTTTTACTATAGATTTACTATCTTGATACTTGCAAATATTTCTACCGTTACTTACAAATGTAAGTATTACAACTCGCTGTGCACTTACATCTCACAAAATTATTGTTATTATTTCATTTATTACTTTAAAATGTTTAGCAGGTGAAAAAGGCGCGTAAAGAGTGGTACTATTCTCCCTGGAACGTTGCAAGCGCCTATGACGGTACTTGACTTCTCTAGCGTCCACCCCAATGCACCAAGACAGTGGAAACATGGCTCACGTCGGTTTTAACGAGGATGATATTTTTCGATTGTACAAGCAGTCGTACGGTGTAAAATTGCCACTACAACAGTTTCTGGACGATTGCTTTGTAAAGGTGATGGACATTCACGATAAAGTAACTAACTGGTCCAAATCTTTGTACTCCCTTTGTTATTGGCAATGACAGAGTCGCTGCGAGGCACTAAAACAGAATTGCATGCTCAAGTTGATGGCTTTTTGACAACAATGCACGCGTTTTTGATCGCTGTCTGCGATCCCGATGGTCGCAAATCTTAACACTGATGGTAGAGTATCGGAACCTGTTTTGGATATGCTCACTGCAAAGCATAAGTTTAACATAGAACTGGAAAATTACACGTATTTGCATTCAGAAACATCAGATTAAAAATATAGGATGTGGTTAACTGAAAAAAAAAAAAAAAACAGCAGTAGAATAGGGATGAAGGCCATAGATTTCTAGGATCTATAAATCTAAAACAAAGTAAAGGGGAATCGGAGAAAGAATCTGTGTGCAAAATTTAGGATGGAAGAGGTGATACCAATGTTTTGTCAGCTGGATCGCGTGGTTTTGACAAAACATATATGTCCGCATGTTTATATATACAACCTGGAACCTTAATGAAAAAACTAGGTCCGTTAAAAGAGATTGACTGTCTGCTAAACATAATAATTATAATTTCTAAAAAAAGCCTATGTTCAACAAATCTGCAGTACAAAGAGTAAACTTGATTTCAAATCAAGAAAGTCAAAAGTGAAAAAACTTTGTATCTGTTATGGATAAGATTTATACTGACCATAAACATGGTATAGTTTACACACTGTCCCATGATACACATCAACTATAATATGATATGATTGACAACTATTCAGATGAGAGGTTACTCCTTGAACAGCATGAAAAACTATATAGTTTATTGTGCAAGTTCTGTATTATTTTATTTTGAAACCATTGGGCCGATACCACTGCTGGTGGACCAGAGGGTATCACACCCCAACTGTCTTACCTGTCTGACGTGAAAAATTTACCTTGCGTTCAGTGAAAAATGAAATACCGTCGGACCGACGGACATATCTGGTAAATTTGCCGCCGGTCCGGTAAAAATTCTTATGTTACCAGTCCGCCTGTCCGGTGCATGCTGTTCCGGTGACGATTTCGGGTAAGTTTTTTGTAGTTATTTCCAATTCCGGTTAAAAATAAAAACGATACGCATTGATTGTACCCATTTACTTCAAATGTCCTAGTTAGTGTGGAATAAAGGGGCTATCCCTGGTAAGCCTTTTAAGAGGAAGGCATCTGACACGGCGATGCATAAAAAGGAGAAACAGAAAAAATGTGAGGCTCACAGACTGGAGAGGAAGCTCAGTCCTAAATGGAAAGAGGGCCGAAAACGGTTAATTTTCGACTACGTCAGTAAAACTATGACATGTTCATTTTGCATAGGCTTTTATGGATCTGATTCTTCACAATATAAGAATCTTCAAGTTCAAAATAGGTTTTAACTGGCTGTACAAACAAACAAATCAGCAGTTTTTTATCATGACAACAGCGAACTTCACAAGAAAGCCAGTGAAGCACAAGCAGCTCAGACAAGCATGGTCAATTCAGAGGCAGCTAAAACTTGAAGCAAGCAGATAGACTGAAACTTAACATATTGTTTAGAAAGGCACGTGCAATCATTAAAAATAACAGGCCAATCAGCGACTTTAACATGATCTTCAGCTTGGACAAAGCAAACGGATTTGATTTGGTTGGAACTTATATTATAAGCCAAATTGCACTTGAATTATATTATCAATTGCTTCAGCTGAAAAAAATATAACCAAATCTATGTTAGAAAATGTCAATTTCTTTTCATTTGTAATGAATGGCTCTACCGACTTTGGGGCTGATGAGCAGGAGGCATTTTATGTAAGATCTTCCCAAAATGGATCTATCGTTGAACGTTTTCTGGGCATAGGATCACCTGAGAGTACAGCTGCTGTACATCTCTAGCAATTTACATTAAACATGTTTTCATCTTATGGAATTAACACAGTTATAAACAAAACATATTTAAGAATGATAAATGACAAAATGCCTACATGTATGTTTACAAGTTACATTCACCAGATGGCTATTTCGACAACTTATTTCTCTTCGGTGCAGATAATATAAATAACTGGAAATACCCAGGGACAAACAGTCCACCAGCAATTCAATAAATCCAGTGCTAATACACAAACGTTAATAACAAAAGACCAACATTTCTGTAAACATGTTAAATAAGTCAGGAGAAAAAGAAATAAAATTAAAAAAAAAGTATGATGTAAGAATGAAGGAATTGTGCTTCCACGTATGTGCATAGAATGAAATTTTGTCTCCGGTACATTTTCATTGAACATATTATATTCTTTTTCACAAAATGATGTATTAGTACAAAACTGTACATACATGTAAAAAACAATTAAGTATGACAATATGTCATATAACTTTTTTGTAAAATATTTTCATTTATAGCATTTTATATCAGCAAATGAAAGACAAGGTAACAATAATTGCAGCATGAAAAGTATTGTTGTTTATGTACTGCAGGTAAACTTGAAGGCATGGCATCAGATGGAGCATCTAATATGGGTTTTGTTACACAACGGCAGTAGAATAACGAAGGAACAAGGGAAGTGATGATTACAAAAATCGAAGTCCAAAGACATGGAAAAAACGGCAACAGAGAAAACCAAAGACAAAACAAGGACGTGAGACATCCACAATGCACGGAAATAAAAAGGGCGACATTAAGAACTAAGGCACTTGTGTTAAAGGAGGATTAACTACATTATTACGTCAACATATCAATGATGAGCTTGTTAAAGTCCACTGTTTTGCCCACCGACTTGAACTTGCATTCAGAGATATTTTGAAAAACAATAAACTTTATGAGAAAACTATTACACTCTTCTACTCCTATACAAAGTCATAAATGAATAAGCAGTCACCTGTTAATAGCAAAGGAGCCTGTAGCATTAAAGGTCTTATGCCACCAAAGGTTACTGGGACAAGTTGGTTGGCCCATTTGTCGCGTGGTATTAAGTCATTTTTCCGGACATTGGTGACTTATGAGGCATCCCTGAACTCATTGTCCTATAGCAATGCTAAAGCATAGGGACTGTCAAAGATCAAGATTAATAAAGACGTCATTTGTTTTTGCTTTTTCTAAAGGTAATTAATGGATTCACATCGCAAATATATGATTTTTTCATAGACCTATTAATAAGTCGTACCTATTTTCGTAATTGGATAATCAGTTTTTACTGAAGCTTCCGATAGATCAACAACGTTCTTAAAAGCGAAAAATAGATGTAGGTCTGTATAAAATCATAAAATCAATGCTGCTGGGCGCGCCCCGTAAGGAATATAGATAGGGGAATGCCTTGTCTTTGTGAGATAGTCCGATCTTAATATGGGAATGCCTTGTCTTTGCGGGGTAGTCAAATTTATAATTTCCTGTTCTACCCATTTTTTCCAGAGAGCCTGAAACTGGAATTATTTATAGACAAATGATTTGGAGCGATACCACGCCTAATGTAGTATAAATACCCCGTATGTATTTCTCGTAACAGAGGGTCGTACGGAAGGCTAAATATCCTGTCCCTACCCGTTTTCCATACGGAAAGCTTGTAGGCGAACTGCCTGGAGAATCGCTACGCCTTATGCAATATAAAGGGCCCTTCTATATCATTCGTAGAAGAGCAGACTGTGGGAGTCTAAATTTCTTATTGCTACCCACTTCTGCCATTTAACAGCCAGGTCATTATACAGAAAGCCTGACCTCAAATAATTGTAGACAAACTGTGTGCTGGAACGCCAAGCAGCATGTAGTTTAAGACCCGTTTTATATTTCTCATGTAATAGCAGACTCGCTAGGGGTCGTTTGGAAGGCTAAGTATCCTGCCCCTACCCATCTCTCCACTTTTTCAGGGGCAGTAAAAACTTGATACCCAAACTGCCTTTTTTGATAGTAGACTTTCATTTCTTCCCCATATCAAAATGCTAAAAGACAAACGCCTAAAGGCATTAGATATTTTAAAAGTTGTGTCGAGTACCGACTGGGGTGCGGATAGCACTGTTTTATTAAATTTATATCGATTGTTGATTCGGTCAAAACTAGATTATGGATGCTTTATTTACGGTTCCGCCCGTAAATCATACATTAAATTACAAGATACCGTTTACCACCAAGGTTTGCGTCTTTCATTAGGTGCGTTCAGAACTTCTCCTGTGGAGATTCTCTATGTTGCAGCTAATGAACCATCCTTGGAAGACAGACGTATTAAACTTGGTTTACAATATCCAACAAAGCTTAAAGCGTATCCTTCCAATCTTACTCACAACTGTCAACCTCTTCACAAAGCTGACTATGAAAAACGCCTAAACGTGTTTTCAAACCTATTCACAAAGCTGACTGTGAAAAACGCCCAAACGTTATACAACCTTTTGGTCTTCGTATCAAACCACACCTTGAATCTGCTTAATAAATTTAGATGAAATAACTTCCAAAAAACCTCCATGGCTGAACCAAAAACCAACATTTAATTTTGAACTACGCAAACACAAAAAAGGTGGATACCAATCCTCTGGTTATCCAGCAGGACTTTACAAGAATTAAATCTGAACATCCTGACTACTTGCAAATTTACACAGATGACTTTAAGGATGAAGACAGAGTGGCTTCTGCAGCCGTTTTTGGAGACCGTGCCAAGGATGCACTAGATGTCGAGATGGCCGATTGTCCAGTACCGTACACTGACATGAAGCCTTCAATCGTTAAATACATTTTAAAGTTATATCAGGCCAAATGGGATCTGCAAATAAATAATAAACTGCATGGAATACAGTCAGACGTCGGTAAACAAGTCGGTTCCTGCGGTAAAAACCGCAGGGAACAGGTAGTGTTGATCCGATGTTGTATTGGACATACTAGAACAACACATAGTTTTATCCTCAACAGTGATGATCGACCTGAATGTATTCCATGCAACTGTCCTTATACAATTCAACATGTTTTAATTGAATGTGTAGATGTTGCCGATATCAGGCGTGATTTTTATTCAGCTGATTGTCTTGAAGACCTATTTACAAATGTCGCTGGCGACAAAATCGTTCAATTTTTAAAAGCAAACAATTCATTTAGTAATTGTTTATAGTTGTTATATTGTAACAGTTAAACTGTCATTTCTCCTATAATGTGTTTTATATTTTTTGTATTTTACACTCTTGTTTTACTTGTTTAAAGCTTTAATGGTTTTATACTTTATATATTTATTAAAAATCAACTTACTTAAGAGTTCTCGCCACAATATAGCTGAAATATTGCTGAAGTTTGTGTAAAACATCAATCAATCAATCAATCAATAAAGTAAAATTGACGAAAACGAACTTTGATGACAAAATTTCTTAAGGTCTTCAAAATATAAAGATAAAAATGTTCTTTGCGGTCATCAGTTTCACTGCTTAGTCATAGGGAGGCGTGTTATTCACTTTATAAAAGTTTTGTTTCTCTCATTTGTTTTACATACGAGAAACAAATCTCGAAATTCGGAAGATCACGGAAACATTACTGCTGGAATATTGACAACAGATAAGAGGGGTAAATAGGTCTGTTAACTTTTTTTCGTTCTGACAAAGCTGAAATATTGCTCACTGGACGTAAAACTCAAATTGATCAACCAATCTCTTTCAATTGCATCCGTTTAACTTTTTCAAACCCAAATTTTTCAACGTCTGGTGTTTTCGGCATCGATGGATGTAGTAGTCATTCATAATAAAATCGTTCTAAATCTTTTACTTGTATTTTCTGTTGTAGAAACTAATAAGTGTAGTTAATCATTAGATGTAGAGAAAAGGGGAACCACTAAAATTTGCTATGTAATGTGCTATTCAATTGATATCTTGACAAAGAAATGTGTTTTACACTATATGGACAAAGTTTGCTTTAATACAGAGAAAAATAACCTTGTAATTTGAGAGAAAAATAACCTTGCAATTTGAAATAAATTTTGAAATAACCATAAATGCAAACGAGAATTCATAGGTAACATTTGTGTAATCTGATTGATTTAGCAAACGAGAATTCATAGGTAACATTTGTGTAATCTGATTGATTAAAAATTTTGTTTGTATTTAGTTTTTTACGGGGGAGTAACATAATACATATATTTTATCAGGACAGAGGTGTTTGGGAGTTTGTAGTATACATGAGGTATTACTGAATAAGCAATGTTAATAGGTGTTGTTTTATATTCTGATGCAGTTGAATTTGTTCTAGTTATGACACTAAACTTAATTTTCTAGTCAAACATGAAGGAATATCTTGTTTATTTGAATATACAAAAATGTATTTTCATGTAAAAATTGTATTTTCTGTCT
Source organism: Modiolus philippinarum (assembly GCA_002080025.1). Taxonomy (NCBI): domain Eukaryota; kingdom Metazoa; phylum Mollusca; class Bivalvia; order Mytilida; family Modiolidae; genus Modiolus; species Modiolus philippinarum. The sequence goes on along the minus strand of MJUU01033026.1, from coordinate 95,591 downwards.
TTATATTACAAGAATATTTTAACAATTTATCTCCCCAAGAAATTTCCGGGCGAAAATATTTTCATAAAGAGAGACTGCATGGCCAGTCTTTTGTCCGACCTTGTCTATGTCATATATTGCTGTTTATATTAATAACATTAATAACTCGAAACTGGAAATCCTTGAACATGACAAGCAAGTCGTCATTCTTACGTGTTTTCCAGCACCTGTTATTAGGGGCTTCGGCTACAAAGCTGCATTGCGCGCCCCTAAGGATAAGGAAATGCTGTTTTTGCGGTAAGCCTGACAGAGAACCACTGTAGCCAAACGGTGAGAAACGCACGCTCCGTACAGTATTAAGACCTTTTTCAATTTTTTTTAAAGAGAGCATCTTCTAGAAGACTTAATATCCTGCCCCTACCCATTTATCATCTTTTCCAATGGCAATCAAAACCGGTTTCATTTCCTTTACAATTAAAGCCCCAGAAAAGAACATAGAACTATTTTATTAGTGTAAATATATCAAAATAATGGTTTTTAGCTGCAATAAACAACAATATATGTTCTATGTCTGAAAATATTAACTGTTTTATTGCACAAGAGGTAGTCTCAAATTGGTCATGTCTGCAGCTAAGATAGTTACTTGCATGTAGCATGCATCTGATTCTATTTGTACAAGAACTTTTCAAATGAAAATTCATTTCATGATGAAGGCTAAAGATGGCGTTGATATTTGTTTATAACTTGATGTATTTACCTTGATTAATTTTTATTAAATGATGATGTTATTGAGACGTATATTTCAAATGTGGAAGTCCTTTGTTTACACCATTCAGTAGCTTGTGCAAGCTAACAAAATTGGTAAATATATGACGGGAGTAGAATTAACCAACTTTTTCAGATAAACTATTTTAACCCACAAAGTAATGTTAGGAAGTCTTATTAAAATTTGAATCGTAAACGAAGAACACAAAATTAACGTTATTATATATGCAATATTCAAAATTCATAACCCCCGAGGAAACAGCGGGGTAAAGAAATAGGACCTAGTATCTCCAGCTTGCGGGGTATGGCCCCTCCTAAACGGGGCTGACCCCAAGGGAACCCTGCGTTGAAATTTGCTTATAATACAAAAAATACCGAAGTTGCATAAAAAAAACAGTAAATTTCGTTATGCTGTACACGTGTTTCAAGGAGTAACCTCTCATCAGCAGCATTAAAATCAAATAATTGGAAAGCCATAATCCAAAAGTTGTAATAGAAGAAGTACTCATTACCAAATAAATTGTAATAGGAAGCCATATCCAGTACCAAGGACATCTACCGAGTGCCATACACGGAATGAAGCCTCGATATTTTTAAGGGGTTACGAGTTTTGATAAAAACAGTCAAATTCTATAAAACGCAAGGTAAAATTTTCATGTCAGACAAGTCTGACTGTCGGGCTTGTGAATACCCTCGGGGACCTCTGGTACACCAGCAGTGGCATCGGCCAAATGGTTCATAATACAAAAAATACCGAAGATGCATAAAAAAACAGTAAATTTCGTTATGCTGTACACGTGTTTCAAGGAGTAACCTCTCATCAGCAGCATTAAAATCAAATAATTGGAAAGCCAAAATCCAAAATTTGTAATAGAAGAAGTACTCATTACTAAATAAATCGAAATAGGAAGCCAAATCCAGTACCAAGGACATTTAGCGAGTGCCATACACGGAATGAAGCCTCGATATTTTTAAGGGGTTTGAATTTTGATAAAAACAGTTAAATTCTATAAAATTATATAACTTGATGTATTTAACTTGATAAATTTTTTAACTGATAATGTTATTGAGACGGATATTTCAAATATGGAAGTCCTTTGTTTACACCATTCAGTAGCTTGTGCAAGCTAACAAAATTGGCAAATATATGACAGGAGTAGAATTAACCAACTTTTTTCAGATAAATTATTTTAACCCACAAAGTAATGTTAGGAAGTCTTATTAAAATTTGAATCGTAAACGAAGAACACAAAATTAACGTTATTATATATGCAATATTCAAAATTCATAACCCCCGAGGAAACCCCGGGGTAAAGAAATAGGACCTAGTATCTCCAGCTTGCGGGGTATGGCCCCTCCTAAACGGGGCTGACCCCGAGGGAACCCTGCGTTGATATTTGCTTATAATACAAAAAAAATACCGAAGTTGCATAAAAAACAGTAAATTTCGTTATGCTGTACACGTGTTTCAAGGAGTAACCTCTCATCATCAGCATTAAAATCAAATAATTGGAAAGCCATAATCCAAAAGTTGTAATAGAAGAAGTACTCATTACCAAATAAATCGAAATTGGAAGCCAAATCCAGTACCAAGGACATCTACCGAGTGCCATACACGGAATGAAGCCTCGATATTTTTAAGGGGTTAGAATTTTGATAAAAACAGTCAAATTCTATAAAATTACATAACTTGATGTATTTACCTTGATAAATTTTTTAACTGATAATGTTATTGAGACGGATATTTCAAATATGGAAGTCCTTTGTTAACACCATTCAGTAGCTTGTGCAAGCTAACAAAATTGGTAAATATATGACGGGAGTAGAATTAACCAACTTTTTTTCAGATAAACTATTTTAACCCACAAAGTAATGTAAGAAGTCTTATTAAAATTTGAATTGTAAACGAAGAACACAAAATTAACGTTATTATATATGCAATATTCAAAATTCATAACCCCCGAGGGAACTCCGGGGTAAAGAAATAGGACCTAGTATCTCCAGCTTTCGGGGTATGACCCCTCCTAAACGGGGCTGACCCCGAGGGAACCCCGGGATAAAGAAATAGGACCCTGTGTTCCAGGCTGCAGGGTACAACCCCTTCATAACTAGATGTCCGTGGTTGTGCGGGATGAATAAATACACAACCCATCTTTCGGATGGGATGTAAACTCCGGTCCACGTGTTTGAAGAAATGCCACGCTTCCTGCGCGTTAAAGAACCCTTGCGACAAGCTCTTTTTTGAGCGGTCCGTAGGTGATTTACTACAAGGCTTAATTCTCCGCCCCTTTCGATTTCGCCCTACTTTTCCAGTGGCAGTCAGAATTTCCCGTCCCATAACCCTTTCCATACCCCAAAGAGATTATTTTAACAAACTTGTTCTCGTCTTTATATAGCTGAAATATTGCTCAGCAGACGTTAAACAATATTCTGTCAATCAATCAAAATTCATAATTTTCCTAATACCTTTACATTTTTCATTTATCGGAAACGAGCCTACATCTACAGTGCCTCCTTAAATGGTGTTAAGGCGGCTGAATCTTTAATACTATCCTCTCTGCACTTGTCTTAAATTCATTCGGTACTGGTACTTGTGCTGTGAAGGACATTTTGGTTGCCTTTGTAGAAGGGGGGGGGGTAGGAGGGGGTCTCATCCCGCACTCCCGTGAAAATAAATGGTGAATCCCGTATTCCAGGTAAAGTAATTTGTCAATCCCGTTTTCCCGCTAAAATGATTAGCAAAATTACTAACATTATAATTTAATTAAGAAGACTTTCTGCGAAAGTGCAGTGTTCTGAATTCTCTATAAAGTCATAAAGTCATATTCATTTAGAGGTCACGAAAGGGTGTTTGTAGCATTAATCAGTTATCTAGCTGATGTTTTTGTCGATTGAAATAAATGTCATTATCGCAATCACAAACTTGTGAAGCAATGGTCAAATTATGTCCAGAAACCACTACCCAGAGTCCCAAAGGCAACATGATACAATTTCATATGCTAATTAGACAAGAAAGCCTACCTACGCTTTATATAGTAGGTAGCTTTATAGAGCTTAAATAGCCAGTAAATCAGTAGAGCGAACGGATCAATTCTTTAGTTCACGCGGTTAGGCGACTGGCTGGAGTGCTAGAAATCCCGGTTCGATCCCTGGAGGTGACTATGGCAACTTTGTATGGAGGATCATGCTCTCCGATATTTTGGCTTGTGTGTGTTTAAATGCTTTGATATTTGGTCTTCAAAGGTGATTCGTATAACTCAAATTATTTGACATGGTTAGATGGGTTTTGAACTGTACTGCAATGAATATACGAATATACGACTTTCTTTGGAAAGTTCTGTTGGCTGTTATCATCAGAATCTTCTTACCAAACGACCAGACAAAAAGCAATATTAACGAAGACGTTCAACTTCCATTTGTATTGACGTAGAGTCTTGGAAGGAAAGAAACTGACATTGGATGCACATCCAGTTTCAATAAACAATGAAAGGACATGGATTAATGCACATGGAACAAAGTCTTAACAAATAAGTGGCAAGACCAAACAATGGAACAACGCTTTTATTGTTTTTCTTCATCTTGAAGTCAGCATGAAGCCTTCAACAATGAGCTCCGCACATTCTGATAATATGTTCAAGATTTGAGTGGAATTCGTTGCTAGACGCTTCATCCATATAATTTTTTAGATTCAACAAATATAAAATCAAGTGGCAGAGTGTTCTTATAATCGCTGCCATGCTTTGCCCGATAAAAAGGCCATCATGAGACAATCACAACATATAAACAAGCATAGGGCATATCGAGTCAATTGTAAGAAAATATGGCACAACACTATCATGAGATGTGGGCACTATATACAGGTGGTCAGAATAACATTTGGAAATTGCAACAATTAGAATGAAAAATTTGAATGTATGATAGTGTATCTTTATGAGAAATCCTCTCAAGTTCACAATAGCTGAAATTTGTAAAGAGCATACATCTCGCCCTCGGGGCATCTTTTTACGGACTTAACACTACAGGCGAGACAAACTCAGTGAAAGGATAAGTAGTAAATGCATGTGAGACAAATTCTCTACAAAACACATTGTCAGATCAAGGAAATGAGCAAAGCTTTTAGTGTTGTTCTTTATCTTGAAGTCAGCCTTCAACAATGACCTCGCCTCTGCTTACATCTCATATATATAACAATACCAAGCTGAATGGTGCAACGAGACAGACGACCCGAACAATGACCGACCAAGAAAGATAATGGACCTTATCGGTTTTCGTATAACTTGAAGTTGAGTTATGATTTTTTTCTTGACAGAAAACATTTTTCACTGGTATCGACAATTTTTTTTTCAAAATTAGCATTATTTATTTTTTTGGGGGGGGGGGGGGGNGGGGGAGAAAGCCTTCTTCAGAATATGTTTTTTCAACATTTTGGCAGCCAAAATATTTTTTCACATAAAATCAGCTCTAAAACATTTAAAAAACATATCCCCCTTCAAGTTAAATGGTCGGTCCCTCACAGTTCGATAAGCGTGCAGCGTGGAGACCAACAAACACTGTAGTTACCAGCACACGTAATCATGCAAAGCAAGACAGACGAGTAAATAGAATTATCCAACTAACACTGACAATAAGGCATCAACAACGATAGTACATTGACTACATTCTATGATTGGAATCATCTTTCGTTAACCACTAAAGTATAGACAATCGTGTGTACGCCGGTGGGTATATACGTAAATGAAGTGAGAAAGAGCAAAAATACCTTCTCCAGTAGTACTTTACTTGACATAAACAAAATGGAACAAAAAAAAAGAGAAGAAAAATTTGTTGCAATCATGATGTGAACACTGGGCACAATACCCAATGGGTAACCGCCTTTAAATCTCTTTAAACAGACAGCTATCCGTCCAAACCAGTGAAAATGTTTTGAAAATACCGCCGTGCTTCTATAATATTTCTACGATTGCTGATTGAAAATTTGGCCAGTTTCGACCCGTGTCCCATAGACAGATTTTCTTGTCTTCTCTGTCATTTTTATCTTTTAACTATATAATCCTTGTCCGGTTTCTTTGTATTGTTTTTGTTCTGCTATCTCTTTTGGTATTGCATTTATGCCATTTCTTATTTCTTTATATTTATTTATTAATATTTTTTAATTTCTCCCTGGTTGTTGCTTTAGTATTTGTTTTCCGACGTTCTGCTGCAAAAATAACTAAGAAATAGATTGTAATACATGCTCCAAATCGATATATATGAGAACATTCGAGGATTCGTTTTTCTTAGTGTTTTCATTTGTTCTGGATCGCACATCACTTCTTAATTAGTTTGATTTCGTGGGGTTTGGGGCATTTTACGTCCTAAATTAGAATATGAGTCCCAGCTCCAGAAGAAAAATCAAAATAGGAAATTAGAATTATACAAGCAAAACAATTTTGATTTCAGTCATGTTTAAAGTATGGCATTGCTTTTTCTATATTTGATATAGAACATAAACGATTTAAAAACCATGTGAAATATGTTTTGACTATGAAATCCGCTTTCCCGCTATCTGAAAATCCCGAATTCCCGCTGAAATAAAACGAGCTTTCCAGGTTCCTGCTACTCATAATTCCGAATTCCCGTAGTTTAAATCTGTAAATTCCGAATTCCCGCTTAATAAATTGGCTTTTCCCGGCGTCCCGTAAAAGGTCCTACCGACCCTCTTTGTAACTATAACAGTTTTGTCCTTCACTTAGTAAAAAAAAAACTTTTATTGTAAAGCAAGATAATATTTCCTTAAGAAAGCAAGCAAAATTAAGCGTGCAATAAATTTCCATATTGCACTAGTGACCTCATCAAAACCCAAAATCCCATTTTTAAGAGAAATTTTAGCGTTGCTATACAATAAAAGGGTTATTGCATGGATATTGTCCCTCACAGAATATATATAGCACTTGCAAGCTCGTGCAATATAAAATTCTACTCGGGACAATATTCCCCAATATTTATGCAATTACCCTATATTATGGAATTTGTCTTCGCCATATACAATTGTTTAAGCCACATCTGCCCCATCTGTAATTCCGACAACCGTCCAGGACTTATCCTGACCATCTTTCCTGTATTTTTTAGTGGACGTTGTGTTTATCACATCAACTTTAGTTGAAGATGAATAGGGCGAACTCTCTTTGTTGGACTTTAGCCTGGTTTAAGAGTTCATTTTATGGAAAAGAATGATCAGATTGAGAATGTTGTAATAATTATGTTATTGACCATACTAAAGTCCATGAATATTGTTTACTTTATTTGAAAATTGTTCAAAAGTTAAAAGTAGAGCAAATAAAGTGATGGCAGACCAACATACAAATATATATATCAAACAAATAAAGTAACAATAATAACACTAAGGATGTAAAAATATGTACAAAATTCGTGTTATATTTCAGGTCTCCGCGACCCTTCTTCAGACACATATCGACTGACAAAAGATGAACAATCAGTCAGACGCTGTAACAATTTTTCTCAAATACATAAACCAACAAAAATTTTTAATTTGAATTTGTATCTATAATCAACCAATCAAATTAAATCTTCAGAAACTATTTCTTATCAAAAAATATTTCTCGTTCTCTGTTTTACTTATAAGTTTTTGAATTCTTTTCATTAAGACCATCAGGCTCAAGCGTTCTTAATTTAAATATCCAAAATTTCTCCTTTTTTCTCCTTTCCTCCTTGTCCCAGTTGGAATTCACTTCGATGATTTGGAATGTTAGCTCATCGAAAGAGTGTCCAGTGTACAGATGTCGTGTGAGTGGACAATTCCTGTTGTTTCTGAAAAACGATCTGTGGTTGTTGAATCTGAGATTAAAGTTGTCTTCAGCTTCTCCCACGTATTGGATTTTACATGCCCCGCATGTAAGAATATAAATAATTTTTTTTTTGATTTACAGTTAGAATTTGTAAATATTTTGTAACTTTGTTTTGTAACAGAGCTGCTGAAAGTGTTTTTGATATCAGCAGCTTTGCAACATTAACATCTTTTCATTCCACAGGGAATAAAGCAACCTTGACATAACGTGCTTTGTTTAAAGTTGATGACACCAGTATGTCTTTCAAGTTCCTAGGTCTTTTGAATGAAACAACAGGGGTCAAGCGAATATTTTATGCAAGCTTGGGTCATTTTCTAAAAATATATATATTTTTATAATCTGTTGATTGAATAAAATTACCTGGTATCTCTTCATTTTTTGCAGAAAAGTCGGACACTCTTATGTACAAATGTGAAGGAGTTCAAATGGGAAGTAAAGCCAACAGTCAAATGATGTGTGATTTTTTAGGCTTATAGTGGATTGCTTAGATGCATTTGTGTAATAATCTTGCATACCCTAAAGTTCTCGATGGAAAATTTACTTTTGTTCGGGATATTTTGTTATGCCTCTTAAATGGTGCTGCAAAAATATTGTCGATAAAGAGGATTGTCAATGAGTGATTGGTTAGTTCGGATAATTACGTCGTAAATATCAACTTGGCATATGATTGTCTTGATTTAACATAGGATGATCTTTATTTTGACATAGGATTGTGATAATTTGGCAGAGTATTGTCGTATACAAGAGGATTATATACAGTTATACTGTTAACTATAATATTTGAAAGTACAATTCTGCGGCAAGGAAAGAATAAAATCTTCCGAATCTTCAATAGTGATAATGAAATTTTCTTTATGAATGTTTTGTATGATTTCATTTGGTGTTTCATATTTTTATATGGACATTTTATTGCCATTTTTTCGAAAACCATTTGGTCGATGTTCTTTGAACGTGATCCACATTCAAAATTTTGTGCTATTTGGACTTGTTGAATTTTTATGACATAGTTCTTTTTGGAAATTCATTTGAAGACGATCTGCGGTTATATTTTCCAATGGCTCAATACAAGTTCAAAACAGTTTTAAATTCACTGAATATATTCTGGTGAACACATTCTTAAATCTGCAAGATTGGTTGGTAACTACTTCATTTTCCATTCATTTCGGAGAACTAAATAAAAGTTCAAAAAATTTCTGAACTAACAGCAGAAAAAAATTAATGTCTGCAATAGAATGATGGAATAAATTTCCAAGAGAATACCAAATAACAAAAAAGTTAATAAATCAAGAATACATGGCAATATTATGATCACATACAGACGGAAAACGTAAATGGCGAAGACGAAATCAACAAATCATTATACAAACGTCACAAAATTTAAGCACCAAAAGTGTGAAAAAACCCTCACAAAATATGAGTGTTATCAGATACTATCTAAATATAAGCAATTATTACAATTTATACATTTCTGATAGCTAATTACCATATTCTTCATCATACAAATTCAAAATTGCACTGTTCACATGTTGCATTTGATCATTAAAAGTGTTTCAAATGTAGTGTCTTTGAGACGACACTTGGCTGCTCTGAATATCCTTCCAAAGTTGTTGCTTCAGCTTAGTAACTACTTCTTCCAGCTTTTCATTTAGCAATTTACTAGTACATATAATGTGCTTACGGCTTGGCATTCGATATTTCAACAAATTCCCGAAAGTGACTGATATCAACAGTTGACAATGAGTAGTATATCTCATCAGATAAACTTGATTAATGCAACTTTGACATTCTTCTGCTTTTGATCATTAAGGTGGTATTTTTTAACTGATGACGGTTGGAAATATGTCATGGATTCATTCTGTTGCTTTTCCGTTTATCTTTCTATTAGAACCTCTCTGTGTTTTCTAGGAAAAAAGTAATATCCTATTGTTTCATAATGTCTTTAGTTAAAAAATATTATTTTAATCTATAAGTGCGGGGGGGGGGATTATATGGTATTATGTTATAGGGTAAAATTGATTCTCTGTTAGCTGTTATTGCAAAATATAATGTTGCGTTAGCTGTTATTGGGAAGTTCTGTGTTAGCTGTTATGATATATATCCAGTTCACTGTTAGCTGTTATTGAACAGTTCAGTTTGGTGTTATTTCAAAGAAATGTCCCCAAACTTTTCGCTTTTTTCCTTTAACTTCTTAGTTGACATTCCCCCTTTTCAACCTCCCCCCCCCGTCCGCGCCTGCTGCATAATTATTTAGCTGTTGCCTACAACTGTATAAGTTGTTAGTCTACATTTTGACTATTCGGTCGATTTTTTTATTCAACTTTTTATTTGCTGTGGTCAATTTTTACCAGCTTTTTCTTTATAGTTCAATTTGAAATAAATTGATTGATTGATTAGTTAGACTGTAACGTCCAGTGAGCAATATTTCAGCTATATCAGGACAAAAACAAGTTAATCAATACGAAAAAAATATAAGTAAGAGAAGAAAGAAGTAATAATGGAAGGGACAACCGGGACAACGAGTTTTGATTGCCACTGGAAAAGGGGACAAATGGGTAGGGGCAGGAAAATTAGCCCTCTATACGAGTCCCAGCGACTTTACTCTCTTTAGACAATATAGAAGGGGTCTTTATACTGCAGGGAGCACACAGTTTGGCTACAATGGTTCGCAGTCAGGCTTTCTATAATTATGACCTGACTACCCCGCAGACAGAGCATTCCCCTGTCCACCAACTGGAGACGGAGCCGCTGAAAACCGATTCAGGTGCCGGGGATTTGAAATAAATACAAAAAAAAATACAGAATTTGCATAAAAACAGTAAATTTCGTTATGCTGTACACGTGGTTCAAGGAGTAACCTCTCATCAGCAGCATCAAAATAATCCTATCACAACATACATTCTATAACCTAAAGACTTGACACGTTTTTCTTAGAATTTTAAATACTCGTTGCACTTTTTAATATCATATGATTTAATGGTGTTTTGCGACTTTTTAGCTCAAATTCCAAGTTAGGATTAGCTTAATTAACCAAAATGTAGACGAAGAAGTTATACAACTGTAGATAGTAGCTATATGTCTACGCAGAAAAAACAGTCAAATACTGAACTATATAGAAATCGAAATAGACTATATATGGCAAATTAGTCGAATGAATAATAATTCATCTCTACGACAAGAGTTGAAATTGAAAAACATTCATACAAGCAGTAAAATTGAACACCAATAGCTACATGATGAGAAAAGAAAAATTCACACATACTGATTTTTTAAAGTTGTATGAATCTTCGATCCTAAACAACTGTTGATAAAACACAAAGCAGAAAGACAATGTTATACATATTCATTAGCATCACTAAGACAATACTTCTTTTGGCATTTGAGTTTGTCAGTTCTGAGATAGGACTCAATAATTTTATTCACGAAAAGAATTAGACTTCATGCGAGCTGTTACTACCAGAGCGGGTTCTGTAAAAGTGTCTGAAAAATTCAACTAGCCTAATCCAAGACATTAAAAAGAGTATTATTCGCCTTGTACAGTGATAATGGGTAACAAATAAAGCACTTTTTTATAATGAAGTAAATGAAAGTAAATTAAAATATAAAAAAAATGTATCTTCTCCACAAGAAAGTTTTATTTTATAAGATGACTGTTATCCAAGTTTTACATTTATATGTTATCTGTTATTGACTTGATATACACTGCTAGCTGTGATCACTTATTTGAATTATCTGTTATCTGTTATTTGGAAAATCAATTTGCTGTTAGGCTGTTATGGGACCCCCTTGCCCACCTAAAAGTATAGCAATTTATTATGTCATGTCAAAAGTATAACAATTAAAAAAAATTTGGTTTTAATTAAATAGGGTTATTGTAGTCAATAAACATGTCATTTCAAAAATAAGAACTGCTTTAGTGTAATTGATCGGAAAATACACAATCAATATCACAATGATCAGCTTGGGTGCCAACCTTTACAATTGTAAGGGGATATAGGTACAATATGAAAAAGAAAGGAAAAGGGGTAAATGTGGAGGAGAAGTAAGTTCTTGATTTGTTCTGATTCTCTCTCATGCCTATTGGCAATTGAAAGTCGAAAGACAAAACACCCAGTTATTCTAAAGGTCGTTGAGTTCTACAAGTCACTTGTTGGTACAGGCAAAGAAGTCATTTATACTTGGATCCCTAGTCATGTAGGGATCTATGGAAACACAGTTGTTGACCAGGAGGCAAAGGATGCATTAGATGATGAGGTGGCGGATTGTCCAGTTCCGTACACTGACATGAAGCCTCTCATAAGTAAATACATCCAAAAGATATGGCAAGAAAGATGGGACTTGCTAATAAATAATAAATTGCATGGAGTACAATAAGAAGTTGGTAAACTTCTTGATTCGTCTGGAAAAAATCGGAAGGAACAATTTGTTCTGACAAGGTGCCGAATCGGACATACACGAACAACTCATGGTTATATTTTGAATAAAGAAGACCGACCTGAGTGTATTCCATGCAATTGTGTTTACACAATACAGCATGTTTTACTAGACTGTGTTGATGTTGCCGAACTACGTCGCACATTTTATACAGCCGATTCTCTTTAGGAAATTATTTACAAACGTCGCAGGCGACAAAATTATAGAATTCTTAAAAGCTGTAAATATGTATTATAAAATATAAGTTTATATTATCCAAGTTTTAAATTTCATTAAATCTGATCTATTTATCTTAAATTGTTTAGCGTACAATTTTATCTTTTAGAAGTTGTTTTATCTGTACATAGCCATACGTTTTATATGATTGTTTTAGTTATATACTCATAATATCATCAACAGTTCACGCCACGATATAGCTGAAATATTGCTGAGGTTGGCGTTAAACAACAATCAATCAATCAATCAATCGAGGAGACAACATCCCATATCCAGGTTAAAATGACCAAAAACAAAGCATCTAGGGGTCACCGTACGGTCTTCAACACAGTGGGGAACCTCACACCATATAGCAAGCCCTAAATGGCCCCAAAAAGGTAAAAAAAATGAATAAATCAATGAAAACAAACCACATCCAATAACCCAAATATCAAGAAACTAAAATTTAATAAGAAGACAAGGACAAGCCAATGACCAACATATTCTTGACTTGGGACAGGCGAAAAAATTGCGGTGGAGTTAAACTCTTTGTCTTGGATTCAAACCCTCCCCTATGTGTGGTGAATGGCTAAAAAATAAATACACACAAAGACTCACAGTAAAAATCAAACTAGAAAAAAGTCCAACTTATCAAAAAGAGTACTCTAACAATGAAGTACATAAAATATGAAGACAATACACACAGGTACTGTCCGGAAAGTCCTCGCAGTTACTGACAGCTAGCTAAGGACATAATTTCCGTTGACTATGATATCAAGCCTTCTTACATATAAAACTTAAATTGAAATACTTCTAAATAGATTTCGTATAACAACATCATCAATTATGAAAGAAGAACATGATATTGTGCAATGCCAAATACTGCCAATGTGAAAAATTGTTGAAATTTAGTTATGGTGTAAAGCATTTAGAGGATGATCAATACTTTTGCCAACAAAAACCAGAAGTAAAGATTTAACAACAATGCTGTATTTATATTCCTTATGAATAAGTTTGTTCAACGGATTAATAAGTAATAAGTTTGGAAGGACAATTTTTGATTTTATGCGCTTTGTAAATGATATTGCCATAGAAGTTTGGATGTGAAATGCCCTGTTGTATAAGAGCCTTGCATTTAGAACCAAATGTGACCCACATCGTAATATTACTGTCCTTGGTTACAAAAATTGTAAAAAATACTTTTCTTTTACAAACAAAACATTATTTTGTTTTGTCACACATCTGAAGAAAACAAATTAATCAACAGTAGCATGACACAATCAACAATTTTGGCACAAGCTTGATTTAAACAACCAAATTTTAACTAAAATTCCATGTCGCTAGCAGAATTTAATTTTTGGGGTTGACGTCGTAATTATTGAAACCGGGTTTTTGATATTTTACAACTAACTTTTAAGACGGAAGCCACTTTGTTTTTAGTGTATGCAACAGACACCTTAAAGTATAAAACTTTGAAAATTTACTATTCAAGATGTCGCTAATTTTGTATTAACAAGCGTTACCGAGAAAGCAATGCACACAAACAAGGTGATAATTCAGGAAAAATGGAGAAAATGTATGATGAGGACATCTTATGTTCAACTGGAATAGAAATGCTGGCATCGATACTTGACTTTTTTCCATATGAACTTTCATTTGTCATTTTGAAACTGTCGCCATCCGTGACCAAGGTTTGTCAGTCATGTAACATGTTTAGGGAGTTTGTTTGCAGTAGATCTTAAGGGAACATACAGATATATTAGACAAATGCAAGAATCAGTTACATGTCAGAGTTTCTGTCCAGTCAGCAGTCAAAATATTGGGAGGGTCATTAACTTCCGTTACCATTAACAAGCGTGACCAAATTACTGGACACAAAATAAAAATTCCTGCTTTTCACGAATCTCAATTTAGGCATTTGTTATAATAATATTAACTCCAAAAATGTAGAAAGATAACATTTCAAAGCAATGACGAATCGAAATTATACCCAAATTAAGGATTCTTTATGAAATTATTTGATAAGGTTGTAATATTTCCAGCACAGTCCGATTGGGAAGGAATTAGGTCAACTGGTTAACCTACTGTAGATAATCAACGACTTTGTACACATGTTTTCATTACTAGTTGAAAAGAGCACGTTTATTGGACAGAAAACGAACAAAACACAAACTATTAATTATGGCTAAAAAGTAACGGATGTTAAAACTGTAACAAAAAATTATTTTGTAAGAAAATTCTTCATAGTTTCGTGAATTTTTATGAATTCTAACATTGATCATGATTTGTATCAATAGTATACAATTGTTAAATTATACTATATTCATTTGAACGTCTTTTGATGCAATATCTAACGAAAAGATGTTCAAAAGGGGGGGGGGGGCATTTTTAAGCCTTCTGTTAAAAGGAAGAGACATGTTAAAGTATTTTCTATTTAACAGTTAGGCAGGGTGAACAATATACATGAACAATCGCAAAAATATAAAGGAATAATTAAAAGAATATCTAAAATGGCAGAGGCCTACTGTGATAGAATTGAAACTCGAATACAGAAGATGATCCACGTTTGTAGAAATTAACATCCGTTACCAACATTTCAGGAGCACTGGTGACTTTGAAATATTCATGTTTTTACGTTCCGTCGTAAAAGTAAAAACAGAAAAACAATCATTTAACTTATACTCATTTTTGGTCTCCTTTATCTTCAGTGCTCGATTTAGCCAGAGACACATGTTCACACATGTTCACACAAAATGTATATGATGAATTTGGTCATGTAGTAATATCTTTAGTGAAAGGGGAATCGTTCACAGAAGCAGGATTGCCAAACAGTAAATGATGAAACTTTTCCCCAAACCATGTGATCGTAATCCGAGACACGGTCTTCCATTGAGAAATGGTCACTTGAGGAGAATTGATTCATTTAAGAGGCTTTTCCAATTGCAATGATTAACATCCGTTACAATGAGATTTCGCTCTTTTTCAAATTGCCATTATAATACAAACTTGCTGAGGTTTAAAGTTTACAAGATTTTAAAGATTAAAACATCCAAGGAACAGAGCGACAGCGTCGATTTATTGTAAAAATAAATAAATCAAAGATCATAAAATATTGATGTATTTTTGAACATTTTTTATTATGATTTTGTACAACGATTTTGCACAGAAAAAAATTGTCCGACAATGTGAACAAATTTTTTGTTTGCAATATATGCTTGTATTAAAAAATATCATTACATTTTCTAATGGTATTTCAGGGTATCGATGTTCAAAATCACGTAATTGTATTACTGGTACTCTCTTTAACATCCGTTACCAAGGATTTAAGGGGTTCTTCTAAAATTGCTGTATAAAAATGATCTAAAGAGATATGTGGAGGAAATTTTACAGATGGATTCCAAAATGCCAATACTTCCCGAAAAAATCATCATTTTCTGTTTCTTTAAAATAATATTTTTTCACATTTCTGCTATGGAAGTGGGACATAATTTTGAGAATGACTGCAATGTATCTATAATAAAATTTAGAGAATGTTTTTTATCAATTTATGATATCTTAAAGTTTTTCAGCGAGACAAAGATATCGGTCTTTGAAGTCAGAAACATCACTACATACT
Organism: Modiolus philippinarum; assembly: GCA_002080025.1. Classification (NCBI taxonomy): domain Eukaryota; kingdom Metazoa; phylum Mollusca; class Bivalvia; order Mytilida; family Modiolidae; genus Modiolus; species Modiolus philippinarum. Next base: position 79,760 of record MJUU01033026.1, on the reverse strand, counting down.
CGTGCATATCGAACAAGTTGTGAAATGTAGACCACGTAAGAAGGGGCTAACGGAACATCGCCGTCGAGATGGGGGAAAATTGACTATAGGGAAGGAGAAATCACCCCTTTTATCATAAACTTTGGTGTTTAACTTTCCTTGATTCACTGATATATCAAGATCAAGAAAAGGAGTATGATCACTGCTGCTATTGCATTTATTTTATGTAAGTTCTGCAGGATAAGTTTCATTTGTAAATAAAGAAAATTATTTGTAATTGTAAAAAAAAAGTTGATTTATTTAAATTTATATTTTTATTAAATTTTCATATTGACAAATTATCTGAAGCTGTCAGTTTATATTACAGAACATTTTTACCATTATCTTTTCTAAAAAGGCATGCATTGTACACGTAAAATCTATATAAATTGAATCTGGGTAATTTATTATTTTAGGATAAAACAAAAGCAACCATTAATTTGTACTTTGCTTACCTTGATATGTGTCCTGAAGTTGGAAGGGATTTTCAAACTTTCAGATATATAAGCTGTGCAATGTCTACATTTAGCCTTAAAGTTTCCATTAGTGTCCTTTGACTTCAAATATTTTGCATGTTGACAAAGCAAAGTTGGAAACATAATAACATCCAAGCTGTTTTGTTCTAGCAGGACAGAGATGATCTGATTCGGATCACTCCAGTTTGATTGATTGATTGATTAGTTAGGGTTTAACGTCCAATGAGCAATATTTCAGCTATATCAGGACGAAAACAAGTTAATCAATTCAAAACAAATTGTAAGTTAAAGAAGAAAGAAACAAAGGTGGAAGGGACAACCGGGGGCAACGACTTTTGATTGCCACTGGAAAAGGGGAGAAATGGGTAAGGGCAGGAAATTTAGCCTTCTATACGACACCCAGTGCGTCTGGTCTCTTTAGAGAAATATAGAAGGGGTCTTTATACTGCATGGAGCGTGGCGTTTCTCCACACAGTTTGGCTACAATAGTTCGCGGTCAGGCTTTCCGTATTATGATCTGAATACCCCGCAAAAACAGGGCATTCCCCTATCCACCACCTGGGGACGCGCCCGGCAGCTCTGTAGCCAAAGCCCCTGAAAACCGATTCAGGTGCCGGGCACTCCAGTTTGAACAAAAGATATTTTTATTTTTATTTTGTTTTTATCACGACAAGGTTGGAGAAATGTGCATTTCTTTGAACTAAGTAAAAATTTATTGTTTAAAATCAAGATTTTAAAACATTGATAGATAACATAGTCCATACCAGGGCCGTCTCCATACTAGACTTTTTGCCTTACCTATTACTCCACGAACTCGTTGGAGAGGCCGTGTTAAAACCCTATACAAGAATCGTTGTAAGGATATATATTATTATAGTAGGGAATATTTATTTCATGAGATTTAAAGCACGGAAATATTTTTTTCTGAATGTAAATCGGTTTTTCTTCACTTATTATAGTAGCTTTGATGTAAATTAGTTATTACACTCGGACTTGGTGTGTCTGTATAAGCACACCCCTCCGGCCGTCGGGTTTGATCTTATGCAGACACACCGCGTCCTCGTGTGATAACTATTGTATGAATTTCAAATAATTAGAACATAATCAATCCTCCTCTACCGATGAAAAATCTTCGCTTAGGGCATTAATTCTTATAAACCACGTTTTTCTATGTGATTTTAGTTGGTTATTGGCAATTGTAGGTCATCTGGAAAAGAGATTAATGCCCAGGGATATAAGGTGTAACACAACTAATTCCGTCTCCCATTGCCTCCCATGTTAAATTGCACATGTTTCTGTGCTCGTAGAATTTTTATCAGAAGTTCAAATAAAATGACACATGCCTCATCTGAAAGACACATCTTTCGGTAAACCCTCATGAAAAAATCAACCGACCTTAACTGTAATATAAGAAAAAACTGGTTCCCGGAAGGTCACAACCCAGGGATAGGTACTTCCTGTCTGTGTTTTCACGGGAAAAATACCTCCGCTTTCAACTTTGATAAAATCTTTAATTTTCATCGAAATCGTATAAATTTAGGCTTAAAAGATTCACTATTGAATGCCTTTTCAATTTAATTCATAATGACTCGCCAACATCTTTAATCTACGACGCTATTAACACTTCTTCGGAACTATGTCGTCTCAAATAAGGACTATATTCACATATATGCCTGACTGGGTTCCGAATTAGTTGTGTTACACCTATAACTAGTAGTAATGACAACTTCCTATCGTCACACCTGGCACATGAATCGGTTTTCAGGGGCTCTGGCTATTGAGCTTCCGGTCGTGTCCCAGCTGGTAGATAGGGGAATGCCCTGTCTATGCGAGGTAGTCAGGTCATAATACGGAAAGCCTGGCTGTGAACCATTGTAGCCGAACATGGTGGAGAAACGCTACGCTCCATGCAGTATAAAGACCCCTTCTATATTTTTCCACTGAGAGCAGAGTCACTAGGTCTCGAGAGGAAGGCTAAATTTCCTTCCCCTACCCATTTCAACCCTTTTCCAGTGGCAATGAAAACTCTTTGTTGTTCCTTCCAACTGTATTTCTTTTTTCTATTAATTATTATTTTCTTGCATTGGTTAACATCCTGTTCTCATCCTGACATAGCTGGAATATTGCTCACTGGACGTTAAACTAATCAATCAATCAATCCTATCATCACAAACTGAAGAGTAGCTTGAATAAAATTAACAAAACACTTATTTTGATTTTAATACAAATATAATTAGTTTAGATGATCAGTTTAGCATCCATTTAGATTGGAATTTACTTCTTAAATAAAATACATTGATTTTTTTAAGAAGGGCGAAGAGAAGTTATTTTCAATTTTTTCCCTTTCTTTCCTAAAAATTGTTCATTCAGTTCTCAATGGTGTATAAACACAACCTTTACATGTATCTGGATATACAAGTATTGCTGCTCGGGACAAGTTGTGAAGTGACATATAAAGAATTTCCGTTTCATTAGTTCAGTTGCTCTTGCTTCATTACACAAATGATTGAATTTAATTAAGTCATAATATATTTTGAAAATATCATTTAAATTATCTTGGAGAAGTGATTATGTTTTAAATTGGCCAAACAATGGTTTGCCATGTTTTATGCACCATAAACTCTCGGCCACGCCTGCCGAGGGTTTTAAGGTGCATAAAACATGGCAAATCATTGTTTAACCTGAACCATGTTGGCTATGGTTTTATATTCCTTTGGCGAGAAACAATTTCAAGTGAAGCATGGAGCTTTTGAAACCGACATACATACCAAAAGACACATAAAGCATGCAGATTCACAAATCAACATAGTTAATTTTGCACATACATAAGCATAAAGAAAATTTAATTGTTAAGTGACATGTAGAACATATTATTTTTCTATTTAAGCAATAACAGAACATTATTTGATTTGAATATCCAAGGCATCACTACAATCTTTTTATTTGCCCTTAATATTGTCTTATTTGATGTATTCGTTTCGCTGTAGTGAAGTGAAATATAGGATCTTTAGGATATAGGATGAAAACACACTGAATTAACTACTTAACAGCTACTTTTCCAATTTCTGCAACAGTTTTACCGTTGAAACATATAAAAGCACGTATAAAATTTGTAAAATATGTTCTAGTTGTTAGTCAATGTTCAAATAACTTAGCAGTTATTGGATATTTAGAACTCTAAAAAGTTTTCTCAACATGATTAAATATTGGTATCGTTTAACAAAATAAGAAAACTTTCTCGCGGCTGAAGCTTTAAAATATCTTGGAATTAACATTCTCAAAATAAAACAAGTTTTGGTAGCAAAAGGGGAATCTTTTATTTCTTCTTTGATTATATCAAAACAAAAAAGGGCTACGCATGTCAACCACTAAAAATTAAACAAGTGTCTTCTAAAGTGAATGTGGACATAGTAAAGAGATTGACAGAATAATTAAATGGAAACAGTAATTAGCTGGACACAAACTATGGAAAATGAGAAGTAGCCCTTTTGATCCCTTATACTCGGAAACGACAAGAGGTGTGCAAACTCTGTTGACTAACAACTTGAACTTACGTCAAGCGGAATCTGTAGAAAATAAATTCCACTAAAATCTGATATATAAATATAAAGAACTAAGTAATTTGCACTTTTTACTACATCTGGCTCCTTACAGTTCGGAAATGTAAGAGCTAGGCAAAATCTGTTGGCATACTTCTGAATGCATATTTTCGGAGGACTTAGATTTTTTCAAGTAATGTGCACATTTACAATTTTTGCCCCGTTTGGTCCCTTACATGCTCGAAAAGGAAACGATTAATCAAAAATCTGATGATTGTGCGCCTTTTAATTTTTCACACAAAATCCATTTTGAAACGTCAAATTTGGACTAAAATTAAAAAATAATTTTGAGAACCCCCTATTGGTCCCAAATATCTCGTGAACGGTAAATGCATTGTGAAATCTATTTACATACTATAAATTGAATATTTCACTTTTGGTATATAAAGTCCAGTCAAGGACACCGCTTTCCAGCCGATCCTTCTAGAGCTGTCGGGCACGTCCCTATTTTGTGGTTAGGGGAATGCTCTGTCTCTGCAGGGTAAGCAGGGCATAATACGGAAAGCGTGGTCATGAACTACTGTAGACGAACTGTTTGGAGAAATTCCAGACTCCATGGAATATATAGAACCCTAGTATATTTTTCTCAGGATAGCAGACTCGCTAGGGGTCGTATAGAAGGCTACATTTCCTGCCCCTATCCCGTTCTCTACTTCACTAACACTTTCACAGTAGTCTTTATTAAAGTAAGTGAGAACCGAACCGTCAGTCAAAAGAACGAACAATTTGGATAACGGCAACATC
>MJUU01033026.1:25249-63537 GCA_002080025.1 Modiolus philippinarum | reverse complement strand
ATATATAGGGTATAGAGCAAATAGATTATGAAATATACATAAAGATAAATTATGACTATAAGCACTCTGAAAGTATGAATTAAAAGAGATTCCAGATTTTTTAAAGTCATTTTTAATCGTGAAAAATTTTGATTTTCCCTTATTGCTTGTTATTTCTATAAATTTTTGGCCCTACATGAAAGTAGTTTTCATCATCTATATTCTGCGTGATAACTATTTAACATAAGTTATTTGATTAATTCATGACCAATACAACGGTAGACCAAACCTTTGAAAAAGTGATATCCATTAAAATGGACCGATTCAGAAATTCAACATCCATTCTCGTAAAATTTCGCAAACTCTTCGTTTTAGTAAATTACGCCGTTTATACCAATCAAAAACGTTCAGAACAAACAATTTCATAATGGCGTTGCATTTTTGAATTGGTCCTTGGTGTCAAATGGATTGTGTCATTTTTTGTCAATTTTGCCTAAATTGTGCATGAAAAAGGGACGGAGTTTCGACCCAACCCCTTTCCTTGCTGTGAACCATTGTAGCCTAACTGGAGAAATACCTCCTTCCATGCAATAGAAATACCCCTGCTCTCAACTTCAGCTTTCGAAGGCCTGCACAGGTTTCAAAACTGCTTCTTACATTATAGCACAAAATGACTGAAAATTTAGTAAAGCTGAATCTGGCTTTACATTTAGAGGATATTAGCGATTTGTTCTCTATCAGTTTTTAAACATCTTTGAGTTTATGACCTTTGAGTTAAACATCTTTGAGTTATCTGAACTGAAGAGACATAAGTTGTCGAAATGCGCATATGCAGAATTAAATTCACAGTTACTTCTGTATTTAGTTATTAAGTCAGTAAACAGGAAGTAGAAAACCAAAAGTCCCACAATATGGCATCACTATATAAAGCTTCTGACAAAATTTCAAGTTTGTATCATTTACCATTGCAGAGAAAAGCTTGACGAAAATTGTAACAGACGAAAGGAATTACTGAAAATTAACTCGGTATTTAGTTATCAAGTCAGTAAACAGGAAGTAGAAAACCAAAAATCCCACAATATGGCATCACTATATAAAGCTTCTGACAAAATTTCAAGTTTGTATCATCTACCATTGCAGAGAAAAGCTTGACGAAAATTGTGACAGACGAAAGGAATTACTGAAAATTAACTCGGTATTTAGTTATTAAGTCAGTAAACAGGAAGTAGAAAACCAAAAGTCCCACAATATGGCATCACTATATAAAACTTCTGACAAAATTTCAAGTTTGTATCATCTACCATTGCAGAGAAAAGCTTGACGAAAATTGTGACAGACGGAAGGAATTACTGAAAATTAACTAAGTCAGTGAATAGGAAGTGCTCACTTGACAGGTATGAAAATGCATCCCACAATATGGCATGTCTATACAAAGCTTCTGACAAAATTTCAAGTTTGTGTCAATAGCCATTGCAGAGAAAAGCTTTACGAAAGTTGTGACGGACGGATGGAATGACGGACAAAAGGGATAAACAGTATGCCCCCTCCTCCTTCGGATTAATAAATAATACACAGACAGAGGCTGCACCAGGAAAATATGTTTTCAACAATTGATTCTTTATTAATGATAATTTTGAATATATAGAAACAAATATTCATTGATAAAAAAAGAGTTTAACGTCCAGTGCAATATTTCAGCTATATCAGGACGAGAAAAAAAAGACTCGAAGGGGGAGAGTATAATCGGGCAACGAGTTTCGATTGCAATTCGAAAAGGGGAGAAATGGGTAGGGGCAGGAAATTCAGCCTTCCATACGAGTCCCAGCGACTGCTCTCTTTAGAAACATATAGAATGGTATAGAACGGTCTTTATATTGACTAATTCAATCTGCAATTATTTTTTCAATAGGGTCCAATGTTTAACGTAAAGTCAGCGCTAGCGGCCATGTTTTATGTCGGATCATAACAAAATTAACATTCTTTGTACAGGACCTTCAGAACTTCATTTTTTTTTTAAATTTTGGTTGAATTGGCTACAGTGTTTTCAGAGGAGATGAACATGTGATTTTCCAGTAGGGTCCAATGTTAAACTATGTCCATGCTGGCAGCCATGTTTTTATCGGATCTGAACGAAATGATCAAACTTTGTTGAGGACCTTTAGTACATAACTCCTGTAAAATTTGGTTGATTGATTGATGTTTTACGCCAACTTCAGCAATATTTCAGCTATATTGTGGCGAGAACTGTTAAATATATTGAACAGTTTTAACAATATAGTGTTATTAAATGAGTATTTTCATATTAATCCTGTATAATGTCCAAGTACAGTCGTATTGGGTTGAGGTCACCTGTATTGGCCCGAGGCGCGCCGAGGGCCAATACAGGTGATCGAAACCCAATACGATTGTACGAGGACATTATACAGGATTAATATGAAAATTCCCATTTTATGACACCTTTATTAACTGATGACTTAAAATTTCAGGCATTATCTTTACCAATCTTAATCACGAGATGCAAATTTCGATATTATAAAGTCAAGGCAATATAAAAAAGATTTCTATTGAATTTTCAACTTGTAGTAGAAAAAAATATTGCACTATCATGTTGTTTTACAAATCCCCTTGAACTGGTGTGGTGTCAGTCGTACAAGCTGAAACAGGATGCGGCTGACGAGTACTATTTTTCTGCTGACAAGTACTATATAAGTGTATAGTACAGTGTTAATATTTGGAACGTTATCAAAGGAAATCCTCACTCTCAGTAATTAAAATCAATAGACAAAAAGAAAAAAGTTAACATATGCGAGAAAGACACAGAAAACAGAGTGTAATTAAACCAATATGGCCGATTCATTTATACAGGGCATTTGCCCTGTGTTAATTTTAATACAGGGCATCTGCCCTGTATAAATTTCTATACAGGGCATTTGTTCTGTATAAATTCTATGTTCCAAAAACTTCCGGTTATATTAAATGGGCAAATCACACTGTATTTTAAGTCATCAGTTTTTTTTACTGATGACTTAAAATACAATGTGATTTGCCCATTTAATATAACCGGAAGTTTTTGGAACATAGAATTTATACAGGACAAATGCCCTGTATAGAAATTTATACAGGGCAGATGCCCTGTATTGAAATTAATACAGGGCAAATGCCCTGTATAAATGAATCGGCCATATTGGTTTAATTACACTCTGTTTTCTGTGTCTTTCTCGCATATGTTAACTTTTTTCTTTTTGTCTATTGATTTTAATTACTGAGAGTGATGATTTCCTTTGATAACGTTCCAAATATTAACACTGTACTATACACTTATATAGTACTTGTCAGCAGAAAAATAGTACTCGTCAGCCGCATCCTGTTTCAGCTTGTATGACTGACACCACACCAATTTAAGGGGATTTGTAAAACAACATGATAGTGTAATATTTTTTTCTACTACAAGTTGAAAATTCAATAGAAATCTTTTTTATATTGCCTTGACTTTATAATATCGAAATTTGCATCCCGTGATTAAGATTGGTAAAGATAATGCCTGAAATTTTAAGTCATCAGTTAATAAAGGTGTCATAAAATGGGAATTTTCATATTAATCCTGTATAATGTCCTCGTACAGTCGTATTGGGTTTCGATCACCTGTATTGGCCCTCGGCTTCGCCTCGGGCCAATACAGGTGACCTCAACCCAATACGACTGTACTTGGACATTATACAGGATTAATATGAAAATACTCATTTAATAACACTATATTATTAACTGATGACTTAAAATACAGTGTGATTTGCCCATTTAATATAACCGGAAGTTTTTGGCACATAGAATTTATACAGGACAAATTCCCTGTATAGAAATTTATACAGGGCAGATGCCCTGTATTAAAATTTATACAGGGCAAATGCCCTGTATAAATGAATCGGCCATATTGGTTTAGTTACACTATGTTTTCTGTGTCTTTCTCGCATATGTTAACTTTTTTCTTTTTGTCTATTGATTTTAATTACTGAGAGTGAGAATAAAACCCAGAAGATTTCCTTTGACAACGTTCCAAATATTAACACTATACTATAGAGTTATATAGTACTTGTCACCAGAAAAATAGTACTCGTCAGCCGCATCCTGTTTCAGCTTGTACGACTGACTCTACACCCCGGGTCTACACCAGTTCAAGGGGATTTGTAAACATGATAGTGCAATATTTTTTTCTACTACAAGTTGAAAATTCAATAGAAATCTTTTTTATGTTGCCTTGACTTTATAATATCGAAATTTGCATCCTGTAATTAAGATTGGTAAAGATAATGGCTGAAATTTTAAGTCATCAGTTAATAAAGGTGTCATAAAATGGGAATTTTCATATTAATCCTGTATAATGTCCTCGTACAGTTGTATTGGGTTTCGATCACCTGTATTGGCCCTCGGCTTCGCCTCGGGCCAATACAGGTGACCTCAACCCAATACGACTGTACTTGGACATTATACAGGATTAATATGAAAATACTCATTTAATAACACTATAATATATAATATAAATATGAAACTATTACAGCTTTATACAAGTAAAACAATGGTGTAAAATATAAAAAAAATATGAAATGTAAGATTAATTGTTATAATTTTCCCTATTTTTATAGCCGTCAAATGGACAATACACGAATCTTTTAGAAATGTACATCCATATAAAAAGGTATTTTTATTTGTTAATAGTAATGGTGGGGTCTAGAGTAGATAGGATTTACATGGATATAGACATAGATTTCTAAAGAAATGAAAGTAAGTATGAAGTTACTAGTTTTTTTTTCAGACAATAAAGCTTTGTATACATATTCTAATAAAAACATGTAGTATGGGGGAGGAGGTATTGGAAATTGAATACAAGTTTAGTAGAAAATGAAAGGTATGTAGATTACATAAATAGTGTATTAGTAAGTATCATGTATTAGAATGGTGGGAGGTACTCAAAAAAATAAAATAAAATAAAAAAAAGACCATTAATTTCTCAAAAACAGTGACAAAAGAAAGGAAAGTGCAATGGGAAGGTTAATATGTTAATTTATATACAGAAGAAGGTAAGGACTAAAATAATATACAGTTATCTAATGTGTAGCCAGGCAATAGACCAGAATATTTTCCCGAGGTAATTGAAACAGCTCAGTGTTCTATTGCCCAAAGCCAACGGCTGAGGGCAATAGAACACTGAGCTGTTTCCATTACCGAGGGAAAATGATTCTGGTCTATTGCCTGGCTACACATTTAATAACTGTTTTATTACCTAATCTGCACACAGACATAAAATTTTACTTATATTATTATTCTGTCAAATGATCGTTGGTAACAAAAATGCTTTAAAAATCTGAACAAATACAATTGTATTAATATCTACACATATCGAAAATGATATATTTGTTTTCTTGTTGAATCATTACATATTTGGTAATGAATGTACATTTCCATTCCAAATTTCAAAAAATAATTAAGTCTTGATTTGTTTGTGTTCATGTTGTCTTGAAGTATTTTTCAAATTATCAATAATTTGAGGTTGTTCATTACAAAGAACTTTGTTGAAATAGATTCAACAGAACGAGTCAACGCAAAGAAATCCATGTCACTCAACTCGATATGGTTTTGACCAAATCACAGCAGCCATGCAATAGAACAGTAATGAATATTCATGAAATCGTTTTGACCAATCAAAGTAGCCAGGCAATAGAACAGTAATGAATATTCATGAAATCGTTTTGACCAATCAAAGTAGCCAGGCAATAGAACAGTAATTAATATTCATGAAATCGTTTTGACCATTAACCGTAGCCAGGCAATAGAACAGTCATAAATATTTATGAAATCATTTTCACTTTGACCAATCACAGTAGCCATGAAATAGAACATGCCAGGAAATAGAACACACCAGGGAATAGAACACCATAAATAGAAAAATTGAAAGTAACAATATAAAAATAGTCCAAAATACAAAATACTTAATAAAACATATAAAACCATACAATTAGGTAATAAAAAAACTAAAATAGATATAGAAAACATTGAAAATGTAATTAGAGGGGGTATATATAAGGTCAAAAATGGAAATTTATAATGAAGACATAAGGAATATATAGTTTCCATAACGAGAACTAGTTGATTATGAAATTTCTCACATCAAGTTAAATAAATTTTGCAAATGTTTGAAAGCGAGGCTTGCCGAGCTTTTAAACATTTCAAAATTTATTTAACGAAATGTGAGAAATTTCATAATTAACGTGTTTAAGTTGTGGAAACTGTTTCTCTAATGACTGAATGAAAAACGCCGAGGATTGTATTCCGAATAAATTTGGCGGGAAATGTCACGAAACTTGTTCTCCTCTCTAGAGAGGAGAACAAATGTTTCACCACCGTTCAGGAAATGTGAAAACTGGACAGAAATTAGAGAAATTGATTTTTAGAGCTGTAGAGGAAAATAGGGTAGGCAAAAGGAAATTGATCATTAACTTAACAAAGAAAGGGAGGCAGTATAAGGTAAGGGTTATTGATTGATTGATTAGAGTTTAACGTCCAACGAGCAATTTTCCAGCTATATCGGGACAAAATCAAGTTAATGAATAAAAAAAAATGTAAGTTAAAAGAAGTAAGAAATAAAGGGGAAGGGACAACCGGGGAAACGACTTATAATTGCCACTGGAAAAGGGGAGAAATTTTCAGTCATTTTTGCGGGGTAGTCAGGTCAAAGTACGGAAAGCCTGACCGCGAACCATTGTAGCCAAACTGTGTGGAGAAACGCCACGCTCAATGCAGTATAAAGACTCCTTCTATATGTCTCTAAAGAGAGCAGACGCATTGGGTGTCGTATGGAAGGCTAAATTTCCTGCCCCTACTCATTTCTCCCCTTTTCCAGTGGCGATCATAAGTCGTTGTCCCTTTCTCCTTTATTTCTCTCTTCTTTTAACTTAACAATTGTTTTAATCGATTCACTTGTTCTGGTCCTGATATAGCTGAAATATTGCTCATTGCACGTTAAACTCTAACTAATCAATCAATCAATCAATCTTTTACTTACATGTTTTGCTAATTGATTATTTTGTTTTGTCCTGATATAGCTGAAATATTGCTCACTAGACGTTCAACCCTAACTATAAACTTTACAGTTTTCGCCACGATATAGCTGAACATTGCTGAACTTGGGCAAAACATCAGTCAATCGTTTTATCTGTGAAGCTACCATTTGCCTGCATATTACTGAAGATATCCTTGAATATAAGGGTAACCCAATGTATTGAAAAGTCCTAGATGTTCTTCTTTTCCAATTTCTTCGAAAGAAAAATATGTTCTATCCCATAAAATGCTTTTTCTTGGTCAAATGTAATCATGTAACAATATCTCTAATTCATTTCCAGTCGGCACCTGAATGGTTTTCAGGGGCTCCGGCTACAGAGCTGCCGGGCTCGTCCCAAGCTGGTTGATAGGAAATGCCCGGTATATGTGGAGTAGTCAGGTCATAAGACGGAAAGCCTTACTGTGAACCATTGTAGCCTAACTGGAGAAATACCTCTTTCCATGCAATATAAATACAAATACAAAGACCCCTTCTATTCCCTTCTATATGCTTCTAAAGAGAGCAGTCGCTGGGACTCGTATAGAAGGCTAAATTTCCTGCCCATACCCATTTCTCCCCTTTTCCAATTACAATCGAAACTCGTTACCCGATTATACTCTCCACCTTTGAGTCTTTTTTGAATTGATGAATTTTTCTCGTCCTAATATAGCTGAAATATTGCACTGGACGTTAAACCTTTTTTAATCAATCAATATTTGTTTCTATATATTCAAAATTATCATTAATAAAGAATAAATGGTTGAAAACACATTTTCCTAGTCCAGCCTCTGTCTGTGTATTATTTATTAATTATATCCCCGCTCCGAAGGAGGAGGGGGCATACTGTCACTCCGTTCGTCCGTCACAACTTTCGTAAAGCTTTTCTCTGCAATGGTTAATGATACAAACTTTTGTCAGAAGCTTTGTATAGACAAGCCATATTGTGGGATATATTTGGTTACTACTTCCTGTTTACCGACTTAAACTTGAAATTTTGTCAGAAGCTTTGTATAGTCTTGCGATATTATAGGGTGCATTTTCAGACCCACCAGGTTACTACTTACTATTTACCGACTTAGTCAATTTTCAGTAATTCCGTCCGTCAGTCACAATTTTCGTCAAGCTTTTCTATGCAATGGTAAATGATACACACTTGAAATTTGTCAGAAGCTTTGTATAGTGAGGCCATAATGTGGGACGCGTTTTCAGATCTTTTGGCCTTCTATTTCCTGTTTACCAACTTTGTCAATTTTCAATAATTCCGTCCGACCGTCACAATTTTCGTCAAGTTTTTCTCTGCAACGGTAAATGACACAAACTAGACATTTTGTCAGAAGCTTTGTATAGTCTTGTCATATTGTAGGATGCATTTTCAGACCTGTCAAGTTAGTACCTCCTATATACCGACTTACTCAATTTTCAATAATTCCCTCCGTCTGTCACAATTTTCTCTGCAATCGTAAATGATATAAACTTGACGTTTTGTCAGAAGCTTTATATAGTGATGCCATATTATGGGATGCGTTTTCAGATCTTGTGGTTTTCTACTTCCTGTTAACTGACTTAATAAGTAAATTCCAAAGTTACTGTGAATTTCATTCTGCATATGCGCATTTCGACAACTTCTGTCTCTTCAGTGCAGATAACTCAAAGATGTTTAACACAAAGACCATTAACTCAAAGATGTTTAAAAACTGATAGAGAACAAATAGCCAATATGAACTACTAGTAAATGTAAAGCCAAATTCAGCTTTAATAAATTTTCAGTCATTTTTGCGGGGTAGTCAGGTCATAATAAGGAAAGCCTGACCTCGAACCATTGTAGTCAAACTGTGTGGAGAAACGCCACGCTCCATGCAGTATAAGGACCCTTCTATATATCTCTAAAGAGGGCAGACGCATTGGGTGTCGTATGGAAGGTTAAATTTCCTGCCCTACCCATTTCTCCCCTTTTCCAGTGGCAATCATAAGTCGTTTCCCCGGTTGTCCCTTCCCTTTATTTCTTTCTTCTTTTAACTTACATTTTTTGTTTTGAATTTATTAACTTGATCTTGTCCTGATATAGCTGGAAAATTGCTCATTGGACGTTAAACTCTAACTAATCAATCAATCAATCACCCTTACCTTATACTGCCTCCCTTTCTTTGTTAAGTTAATGATCAATTTCCTTTTGCCTACCCTATTTTCCTCTACAGCTCTAAAAATCAATGTTACTAAAATTCAATTTTTGACCTTATATATACCCCTCTTATTACATTTTCAATGTTTTCTATAGCTATTTTAGTTTGTTTTATTTTATCCATATTCGAATAGTCTTTACCTTCTTCTGTATATAAATTAACATATAAACCTTCCCATTGTACTTTTCTTTCTTTTGTCACTGTTTTGGAGAAATTAATGGTCTTTTTTTTATTTTATTTTCTGAGTACCTCCCACCATTCTAATACATGATACTTACTTTTTTGAGTTCCAAAATACACTATTTATGTAATCTACATACCTTTCATTTTCTACTGAACTTGTATTCAATTTCCAATACCCCCTCCCCCATACTATATGTTTTTACTAGAATCTGTATACAAAGCTTTATCGTCTGAAAAAAAAATTAGTAACTTCATACTTACTTTCATTTCTTTTGAAATTTATGTCTATATCCATGTAAATCCTATCTACTCTAGACCCCACCATTACTATTAACAAATAAAAATACCTTTTTATATGGATGTATATTTCTAAAAGATTCGTGTATTGTCCATTTGTTGGCTATAAAAATAGGGAAAATTATAACAATTAAACTTACATTTCTCGTATTATGTTTTTATATTATACACCTCGTTTTTCTTGTATATTATATATAGCTGTAATAGTTTTATATATATATATATATATTAAAACTGTTCAGTATATTTAACAATCCTCGCCACAATATAGCTGAAATATTGCTGAAGTTGGCGTAAAACATCAATCAATCAACCAAATTTTACAGGAGTTATGTACTAAAGGTCCTCAACAAAGTTTGATCATTTCGTTCAGATCCGATAAAAACATGGCTGCAAGCACGGACATAGTTTAACATTGGACCCTATTGGAAAATCACATGTTCATCTCCTCCTCTGAAACCACTGTAGCCAATTTAACCAATTTTTTTAAAAAATGAAGTTCTGAGGGTCCGTACAAAGAATGTTAATTTTGTTCTGATCCGACAAAAAACATGGCCGCCAGCGCTGAACTTACGTTAAACATTGGACCCTATTGGAAAAAAATACATTTACATCTTTTCCTCTGAAACAGCTGAAGCTAATTCAACGAAACTTTACATGGATGATGCATGGAAGGTCCTCAACAAAGATTGTTCATTTTGTTGCAATCCGTTGTAAAACATGGCCACCAGCATGGAACATAGTTTAACATGGGCCCCTATTGGAAAATCACGTGTTCATCTTCTCAGAAACCACTGAAGCAAATTCAATCAAATTTGACAGGAATGATGTACGGAAGGTACTTTACAAACATTTCTCAATTCATTTCGGTCAGACAAAAACATGGCCTCCAGTGCAGAACATAGTTTTACATTGGAGCCAGGTATGACAAAACCATCCTTTTCATCATCCTTCTGCAACTATTCAAGCAAATTAAACTAAATGTATAGAAGGTCCTTTGCAAAAATTACTCATTTCATTAGGATTAGACAAAAACACGGGTGCTAATGGAGAACAGAGCTAAAAATTAGACCCCCTTGGTAAAAGACATATTTTGGGTCACGCATGGCATAGAAGTATTTTTCAGGTGAGCGATACAGGCTGAGTCTCTGAGCCCTTAGTTTTTAAGTTTCCAAAGATCCATCATATTTATCTTCGGGCTTTTTTAATCCATTACGGTTTTTTCGAAGATCAGATGGATACAGAAAATAAAATCGAAAATGAACGACCACACAGTAGGTCTTCGTCTGTAAGTGGTCCATAATCTCGTCATCCATCGGTTTACATAATGGAAATATTTCAGCAATACGACTAAAATGAACAAAATATTTCAATGGAATTGCTGATGTTTTAAGATAAATTTTATTGAAATTACTTTATTAATTCAAGCTTTCAATCCTGCGGCATTTTGTCTGCAGGAAACGCACCTGAAGAAAAGTGATACGTTAAATGCAAAGAACTACTCTCTCTATAGCACTTATGTAGCTGAGAAAAAACGAGCTGCTGGTGGCTCAACCATTCTTGTCAACAACAATATTGTCCACAGTACTGTTGATCTAAGTACCGATCTTCAGGCTGTTGCCGTGAGAATTTCTTAAGATAAAACGATCACATTATGTTCTGTATATTCAACCCCAGTCTGAGTCAACTTAAAACCTTAACCGACCAACTACTCGCCAAATTTATAATTATGGGCGATTTCAATGCTCACAATCCACTGTGGGGTAGTTCCTCGTTGAATGACAAAGGAAAGTTTATGTATTTTAATAACGGATCAGACACTTACTTGCATCCTGGAAATGGGCATACTCAGTTATAGACCTATCTATAACTGACCCATCTCTACTCTGGAGTATCTCCCCATTGCAAAGCACTCTCCTTAGCTGATTTTGGCTTTACATTTAGATAATATTGGTTATTTGTTCTCCATCAGTTTATAAACATCTTTGAGTTTATGGTCTTCCAATCGTTTAGATTTTATCTGCACTGAAGAGACATAAGTTGTCGAAATGCGCATTTGCAGAAATCAAATTCACAGGAACTTCGGTATTTAGTTAATTGTAACCACTGGGTCGATGCCTCTGCTGGTGGCTGTTAATCCCCGAAGGTATTCACCAGCTCAGTAATCAGTACTTCGTTGCTGACCCGAAAGCCGATTATATTTACACCTTACAATATTTATTTTTTTGTAAATTTTGTTGAAAACTAAGGAGTATCTCCCTCATGCAAAGCTCTGTCCTTAGCTGATTTTGGCTTTACATTTAGATCACATTGGTTATTTCTTCTCTATCAGTTTTTAAACATCTTTGGGTTTATGGTCTTCCAAACGTTTAGATTTTATATGCACTGAAGAGACATAAGTTGTCGAAATGCGCATATGCAGAAATCAAATTCACAGGAACTTCGGTATTTAGGTAATTGGAAAGTACACGATGACTTGTGTAGTAATCCTTCAACATATTTTTCTACTACTGGAGAAAAGCCTCAGCGCTTTAAATTTGATAAAGCTGATTGGACTCTGTATAAAAATTATGTAGAGATGAATTTAAATCGGAATTGTAATACAGCAGGACTTTGCAAGAATTAAATCTGAACATCCTGAATACTTGCAAATCACTGATGGCTCCATCATAAATTTATCATAAAGTAATTTTATAACAGGTAAGTTGACATTTCTCCTGTTGTGCTTTTTATGCCCCGCTTACGATAGCAGGGGGCATATAGTGTTCGGGTCTGTCCGTCCGTCCGTCCGTTCGTCTGTTCGTCCGTCTGTCCGTCCGTCTCAAGTTAGGTTTACCCTCTGGTTCAAGTTTTTTTTCTGTGAAGTATGTATGCTTTTATAATGAAACTGTATAAATACACATTAGGGTATAATTAAACAAAAATCATAATAAAAATCTATCCATGCTTCCAACTTCATGCTTCACTGATCATGGAAAAAGAGGGGCATTATGATGTTTACCCTTAGGTTGAAGTTTTTTTTTTTTCTGTGAAGGATTTATGCTATTGTCATGAAAGTTTGTATAAATACACATCAGGGTATAATTAAACAAAAATCATAATAAAAGTTTATCCATGCTACCAACTTCATGCTTCATTGATCATGGAAAAAAGGGGGTAGTATGAGGTTTACCCTTAGGTTGATTTTTTTTCTGTGAAGGATGTGTGCTATTATCATAAAACTTTGTATAAATATACATTAGGGTATAATTAAACAAAAATCATAATAAAAGTTAACCCTTTCTACCAACTTCATGCTTCACTGATCACGGAAAAAGGGGCTGGTATGAGATTTAGCCTCAGATTTAAGTTTCTTTTCTGTGACAGATGTATGCTTTTATTATGAAACTTTATATAAATACACATTAGGATATATAAATAAACAAAAAAAAAACATAACAAATATTTACCCATGCCACCAATTTCATGCTTCACTGATTATGGAAAAAAGGGGATAGTTTGAGGTTTATCCATAGGTTTAAGTTTCTTTTCTGTGAATTGTATGCTATTATCATTAAACACCCATTAAATTAAATACCCATTAGGGTATAATTAAACAAACAACATAATAAAAATATATCCATGCAACCACCTTCATGCTATACTGATCATGAAATATAGCATTGTTCAAAATAGTTTTGAGGCGGGGCATTGTGTCCGTTAGACACATATTCTTGTTTTTTTTTCACTCTTGTTTTATTGTATAACTCTATAATGGCTTTATATTGATACTTTTGAAATTTTACATATTTGTTCAAAATACTAAATAGTTATCGCCACGATATAGCTGAAATATTGCTGAAGTTGGCGAAAACATCAATCAATCAATCATTAGAAATAAAAGACGACCCGAGAAAACGGACGACAGGTGATGCGCTTCATTTCCTGAAGATCAAATAATTTTAGAATGAGACCTTCCTATTGTAGCATCGTAAAATCTGTTCATGACTACAACAAGCCGGAAAAAGATATCCGGTAAAAAGGACATATGTAAAGGTAGTATATTTCATGGTCTGTAAATAAATTACTAAATGCTGAATTTATTGTGAAATTAGTTTCTGCATATGGCAATTTTGACAATTTATGTCCTTTCTGAGCAGATCAAATCAAAATATTTGTAAAATCTGATAGAGCTGAGCACAATTAACCAATAAGATCTAAATGGAAAGGCAAAATCCGCGAAGGAAAGAGGTATGTAGGAGAGAGAAACCCCTTAGTTAAAGCAAGGACGTATATTTAGATATCTAAATATACGTCCTTGGTTAAAGCAAAATTTCTAAAATTAATATATTAAAAGTTTTCAGATAAAATGGGTTTCGGGTCAGAAATGAAGTACTAACTACCAGGTTGGTGAATACCCTCGGGGAAAAACAGTCCATTAGCAGAGGCATCGGCCCAGTGGTAATAAATATTAATAAAACAAAGCAAGTTACGCCTTGGCTTAAGAAAAGAGCAAAAAACTAGCAAAAGGAGCCTTGAAAACGGGATTTACACTTCGGGAGATTTGGTCCAATGAAAATCTCAAACAATTCACAAAAGAGGGTTGAAATAGGTGGAAGCCAAACTACTCGACAATGCAGTCAACTATACTGAACCTTCAGGGGAATTGAATATGAAAAGAACAGTCTATTTGTACAAAAAATTTAACTTGATCGATCTGTTCGCATCGGACACGCAAAAGCTTTATTAAAGAAGTGGATACTGGTCATCGAAGAAATGTGAATTGTGTGCAGAATAACATATTTCTGGGACAGCCTCCCAAACAACTGGTGATAGGATGTATAGAAAGTGATGCCTTAACACGAATATCACAAAATACATTAGATTTCAAACAGTTCTAAATCACATTCGAAGTTCTCATAGTAGATGCAATACAAATGCATTTTGCACCTTCCAAACCGTTGCTACCCACTTTTCCTGCATATTTTCTACCTTCCAAACCGTTACTACCCAATTTTCCTGCATATTGATATATTCGAAGTTGTATTACTCTACACTAGTACTGGAAAAAAATGTCCCAAGGATATACATCGATTGGCTTTGATTTCAGCCCAACATGTTGAAAGTGGGAACATTTCAATATATTTCAAACGAATACCGAAACAAAAAGTGAGAAAGGTTAAAATCTAAAATAAAAAATAAAAAAAGGACAACCTTAGACAAGACAACCTTACATAACACAAAACAATTAAACAAAAATACACAATACGCTACAAAACTAAACGAATAAAACACGGTAACTTTCAATTAGAAGTTCATTTTATCGGGTCATGTCTAGCCATCATCAACGTTGTATTCATGGTATTGTAAGCAGAATTTGATAACATCACAGAAATGGACAGTAGTAGATAAGTTATGTTTAATTACAGTGACTGATATTAAACGCTCGACAAATGGAGTTCAAATATCATTTTAGTAGTAAGCCCGTATTGATAGGAGCGTATGTGCGAGATACATTACTTCGTCTGTTGAATACTATATGGCTCTGGTTGGCAACACAGGCCTGGACAACCTTGATGGACAAAATAGGATGGCCGTTTATATCGTTAATTTTATTTCAGAGGGAGAGTACATACCCAATAGCAGCACCGCCTTACCAAGACCCTTACATGAATTTAATGAAGAAACATTGTCATACTTGGACATACATTTTACAAGTTAAGTATACTAAGTCTCTCATAGACTCCCATGTTAAATTGCGCATGTTTCAAACTTTGTAGAAATTTTACTAAAAGTTCAAATAAAGTGACACATTTGTCATCTTAAAAAGGCATCTTTCAAGAGACTCTCTTGAGAAAATCAACCCCCCTTAACTTGCATATAAGAAAGAACTGGTTCCCGTAGTGAAGAACACAAGGATCGGTACTTCCTACTTGAATTTGACAGAAAAAATTCCTCCGCTGCCCATGCCCATCAATTTAATTCTTGACGAAATAATATAAATTTAGGCTCAAAAGAAGCCTTACAATATAAACTTTCCAATTAAATAAGATTCAGTTGCCAACACTTTGAATATGTAACAAAATCAACACTATATTTGAACTATATCGTCTCCTATAAGGACTAAATTCACACATGTGCCCGACTGGTTTCCGAATTGGTGGTGTTATACCTTAGAGGGGAGCACACAGTATATGAACACGAATGCATATCTTTTACTTGATTAAACGATGTGCAGACAGCAGTACATATGATGAACCCGGTAGAAGCAACGACCATTGTACACAAATTTCGTATTGTTATTGATTAAATATGTTCTTTAAAAAGGAAGAAATTAAAAGAAATATAAGGAAAAAAGGAAGAAAAAAGACCAAATAAAAAAATGTAGCATTTCCTTTCGGATTGCTAGTCACAAGCCTGAATTAAAACAGGGTATTCCTTGCAAATTGTGATAGCCTCTCGTATACATATCTATATCTAATTTGCATACAAAAATCCCGATTTAGCACAAGAACAAAGCCGAGATAAAGGCGAGACCAAAGATTCGCCAATGAAAGCACTCTTGGAAGCATCTTCGCAAGCCAAGGGTTACAATCCGGCCCCCTCTCTTTGAAAGTTTGTATAAATACACATTAGGGTATAATTAAACAACAATCATAATAAAAAATCTATCCATGCTACCAACTTCATGCTTCACTGATCATGGAAAAAGGGGTATTATGATGTTTACCCTTAGGTTGAAGTTTTTTTTCTGTGAAGGATGTATGCTATTATCATGAAAGTTTGTATAAATACACATCAGGGTATAATTAAACAAAAATCATAATAAAAGTTAACTATTTCTACCAACTTCATGCTTCACTGATCACGGAAAAAGGGGGTGGTATGAGATTTAGCCTCAGATTTAAGTTTCTTTTCTGTGACAGATGTATGCTTTTATTATGAAACTTTATATAAATACACATTAGGATATATAAATAAACAAAAAAAAACATAACAAATATTTACCCATGCCACCAACTTCATGCTTCACTGATTATGGAAAAAAGGGGATAGTTTGAGGTTTATCCATAGGTTTTAAGTTTCTTTTCTATGAATTGTATGCTATTATCATTTAACATCCATTAAATTAAATACCCATTAGGGTATAATTAAACAAACATCATAATAAAAATATATCCATGCAACCACCTTCATGCTATACTGATCATGAAATATAGCATTGTTCAAAATAGTTTTGAGGCGGGGCATTGTGCCCGTTAGACACATATTCTTGTTTTTTTCACTCTTGTTTTATTGTATAAAGCTATAATGGCTTTATATTGATACTTTTGAAATTTTACATATTTGTTCAAAATACTAAATAGTTATCGCCACGATATAGCTGAAATATTGCTGAGGTTGGCGAAAACATCAATCAATCAATCATTAGAAATAAAAGACGACCCGAGAAAATGGACGACAGGTGATGCGCTTCATTTCCTGAAGATCAAATAATTTTAGAATGAGACCTTCCTATTGTAGCATCGTAAAATCTGTTCATGACTACAACAAGCCGGAAAAAGATATCCGGTATATATACCGGGTGAGTGTTTAAAAAGGACATATGTATAAAGAAAGTATATTTCATGGACTGTAAATAAATTACTAAATGCTGAATTTATTGTGAAGTTAGTTTCTGCATATGGCAATTTTGACAATTTATGTCCTTTCTGAGCAGGTCAAATCAAAATATTTGTAAAATCTGATAGAGCTGAGCACAATTAACCAATAAGATCTAAATGGAAAGCCAAAATCCGCGAAGGAAAGAGGTATGTACGAGAGAGAAACCCCTTAGTTAAAGCAAGGACGTATATTTAGATATATAAATATACTATAACGCCGCCCCTCGGGCGCTAGTGTCGGTCGCCAGAGGACACTGCGCTATATTAGGGTTGGGGTTGCTCTAAATTCTCACTATAGGGTAGCTAGTCCGGCGTGGAGACTCGCTACGCTATAGGATGAGGGAAGAAGACAAAAAGTAAAGAATCAATAAAAATCAATAGCTTTATTAAACATTTTCCAATACTGGAGACATCGGGAAATGGCTGGAACAACTCGGGTCTTGGCAGGAAATGGTTGGACTCACTAAAATTTTTGTAAATAACAAACAACACTCAAAAATAACCACAACGATTTTTCAACTTTGATCTATATAAATTTTCGTCAATTTATCCTGGGTATCCAGGAAACAGAACAACACTTCATTTTATAAATCATGACTTTCCGAAGTTATTATTAACCTGAATAGTTCATACCACAAACATTAATATAAACCTCAATATTAGAGGTAATTTGCACCTTTCAATTGCACCGACAATTTACACCCATCAATTACACCGACAATTTGCACCCTGGAATTGCACCAACAATTTGCACCCTGAAATTTCACCGGCGAATTTCACCCTGAAATTGTCACCGAGCTTTTTTTTCACCGAATTCAATAGTTGAACTTTTGGGAAGAAATAAAATCAATGCCCACACTGTTTTAACCTAAAAGATCATAGAATTACTTTCACCAACCAAAAACTACTAACGTTTGCACTCTTTGATAGTCGATCTGACATATTTTTTTCTTCTCTCAATAGGTTTCTATCATTCAAATTTTGCCGCTACCAACTCTTTGGATTCACAGTGACGCAACCCGAAGTTCCGGTGCATTTCAGTTCTTTTATACAAGGCTTGACCAATCAAGTGAACTCTTGCATTAAACTATCGATTATTTAGCCAATCAGGTTCTATGACATAAAAAGTTCTCGGGTGACCAATAGTTAACCTTGCGAATGTAAACATTCAAACTTCATTGAAATAAAAGATTTTACTTGCTTATTGTTTAACAATGGATTTGAATCATAACTGGAGATATTTCTACAGAACTGGCGTAACATAGGGATGGGGCACAATCATCCATGAAGGGGTTTGTAACATGCTTCTATAGACATTTCACCCTCCGATGCTTCGTGACAACTTGCATTTCTGTCATGCAAGGTCCGTCCATTCCAGCAATTTACGGGGAGTTTGGACACTTTTACAACATTAATATTGCAAGACTATACACGGTTAAACAGGCTATACTGACAGTTTCAACACATAAACAGTAATACTGTCATTTAACTTAACGGGACTCAAACAAGCTCTTCGGCCCGAAAATCAGCTTTTCATAATAGTTTAACTACAATAAGCATTTGTAATAACCAACAAACGATATTCAACTAGGGGGAAGCAAAACACATACTTTAATGCCACATTATTAGGCGAAATCAACGATTAATATTGATAACAACAACAAACAGAAATAGAAAAGGAATCGGCGTTACAATACGTCCTTGGTTAAAGCAAAATTTCTAAAATTAATATATTACAAGTTTTCAGATAAAATGGGTTTCGGGTCAGAAATGAAGTACTAACTACCAGGTTGGTGAATACCCTCGGGGAAAAACAGTCCATTAGCAGAGGCATCGGCCCAGTGGTAATAAATATTAATAAAACAAAGCAAGTTACGTCTTGGCTTAAGAAAAGAGCCAAAAACTAGCAAGAGGAGCCTTGAAAACGGGATCTACACTTCGGGAGATTTGGTCCAATGAAAATCTCAAACAATTCACAAAAGAGGGTTGAAATAGGTGGAAGCCAAACTACTCGACAATGCAGTCAACTATACTGAACCTTCAGGGGAATTGAATATGAAAAGAACAGTCTATTTGTACAAAAAATTTAACTTGATTGATCTGTTCGCATCGGACACGCTAAAGCTTTATTAAAGAAGTGGAAACTGGTCATCGAGGAAATGTGAATTGTGTGCAGAATAACATGTTTCTGGGACAGCCTCCTAAACGACCGGTGATAGGATGTATAGAAAGTGATGCCTTAACACGAATATCACAAAATACATTAGATTTCAAACAGTTCTAAATCACATTCGAAGTTCTCATAGAAGATGCAATACAAATACATTTTGCACCTTCCAAACCGTTGCTACCTACTTTTCCTGCATATTTTCTACCTTCCAAACCGTTGCTACCCAATTTTCCTGCATATTGATATATTCGAAGTTGTATTACTCTACACTAGTAGTGGAAAAAAATGTCCCAAGGATATACATCGATTGGCTTTGATTTCAGCCCAACATGTTGAAAGTGGGAACATTTCAATATATTTCAAACGAATACCGAAACAAAAAGTGAGAAAGGAAAAAATCTAAAATAAAAAATTAAAAAAGGACAACCTTAGACAAGACAACCTTACATAACACAAAACAATTAAACAAAAATACACAAAACACTACAAAACTAAACGAATAAAACAAGGTAACTTTCAATTAGAAGTTCATTTTATCGGGTCATGTCTAGCCATCATCAACGTTGTATTCATGGTATTATAAGCAGAATTTGATAACATCACAGAAATCGACAGTAGTAGATAAGCTATGTTTAATTACAGTGACTGATATTAAACGCTCGACAAATGGAGTTCAAATATCATCTTAGTAGTAAGCCCGTATTGATAGGAGCGTATGTGCGAGATACATTACTTCGTCTGTTGAATACTATATGGCTCTGGTTGGCAACACAGGCCTGGACAACCGTGATGGACAAAATAGGATGGCCGTTTATATCGTTAATTTTATTTCAGAGGGAGAGTACATACCCAATAGCAGCACCGCCTTACCAAGACCCTTACATGAATTTAATGAAGAAACATTGTCATACTTGGCCAGTTAATTATACTAAGTCTCTCATAGACTCCCATGTTAAATTGCGCATGTTTCAAACTTTGTAGAAATTTTACTAAAAGTTCAAACGAAGTGACACATTTGTCATCTTAAAAAGGCATCTTTCAAGAGACTCTCTTGAGAAAATCAACCCCCTTAACTTGCATATAAGAAAGAACTGGTTCCCGTAGTGAACAACACAAGGATCGGTACTTCCTACTTGAATTTGACAGAAAAAATTCCTCCGCTGCCCATTCCCGTAAATTTAATTCTTGACGAAATAATATGAATTTAGGCTCAAAAGAAGCCTTACAATATAAACTTTCCAATTAGATAAGATTCAGTTGCCAACACTTTGAATATGTAACAAAATCAACACAATATTTGAACTATATCGTCTCCTATGTTCTATTTTTAGTAACAGCGGCCATGTTGTTTGGTCTACGGACATAAAAATCACAAACTTGAAAGAGCATACCCTGGTGATGATTCAGTCCAAGTTTGGTTAGTATTGGTCCAGTAGTTTCAGAGGAGAAGATCTTTGAATAAAAGTTAACGGACGGACGGACGACGGACGCCGAGTGATGGCAAAAGCGAATAAGTGGTGTTATACCTTAGAGGGGAGCACACAGTATGTGAACACCAATGCATATCTTTTACTTGATTAAACGATGTGCATACAGCAGTACATATGATGAACCCGGTAGAAGCAACGACCATTGTACACAAATTTCGTATTGTTATTGATTGAATATGTTGTTTAAAAAGGAAGAAATTAAAAGAAATATAAAAGGAAGAAAAAAGACCAAAAAAGTGTAGCATTTCCTTTAGGATTGGTAGTCAGAAGCCTGAATTAAAAGAGAGTATTCCTTGCAAATGGTGATAGCCTCTCGTATACATATCTATAGCTAATTTGCATACAAAAATCCCAAAGCCAAGATAAAGGCGAGACCAAAGATTCGCCAATGAAAGCACTTTTGGAAGGTGACATCGAAGCCAAAATATCCAAGCTTCGCCAATGTAAGCATCTTGGACAAAGTAAGGACGAGACCAAACCCAAATAATGGTCGTGACAAAAACTAGGATAAAGGCGAGACCTACGAAAGTACCTTGGATAAAGGAAGTGTGAGACAAAACCTTAAGGCCAAACCAGTGACAATACCTTGGACAAAATAGGGCGAGGCTAAAGGGCAAATAAACAATAAGACTACATCAGCACCTCGACAACTCCTCGACATCTGACCCTCCAGATTGAGATAGGAAAAATGTGCCTATGTATCTATAAAGACATGTTTCACTACAAACACCAAAATCAAAATCCTTACCAAATGCACATCTTTAATATATTTTGTACAAATGATCTGCAAAATTTAATGCCATCATGCGTTATCAAAATGTAGGAGATTCCCTCTTTTATATAATAAGGCGGTTCCGTCGGTCGTCCCCTCGTGACTATCCGACACAAAATCTCCTTCTTCGATCCAGTTGCAACCAAAATAGTTCTTGGTGTTACAAAACAAATAAGATTGTTAACCATAATACTTATGTAGTTATTGATAATGTTTCACCTGGCCCAAAAACTGCTTAGTAAGGGATATGTTCAGTCGTTGTTACTTTCGTCCCTACAGAAATTTATGGTCGTCACCGGGACATCATAGATAGATGTGAAACTAGTGTCGGTGTCACAAATGAAAACGGATATTGTGTTTCAGTTAGATTCACGTCTTCCCGGATCTCCCTCATGCAAAGCTCTGTCCTTAGCTGATTTTGGCTTTACATTTAGATCACATTGGTTATTTCTTCTCTATCAGTTTTTAAACAACTTTGGGTTTATGGTCTTCCAAACGTTTAGATTTTATCTGCACTGAAGAGACATAAGTTGTCGAAATGCGCATATGCAGAAATCAAATTCACAGGAACTTTGGTATTTAGGTAATTTGAAAGTACACGATGACTTGTGTAGTAATCCTTCAACATATTTTTCTACTACTGGTGAAAAGCCTCAGCGCGTTAAATTTGATAAAGCTGATTGGACTCTGTATGAAAATTATGTAGAGATGAATTTAAATCGGAATTGTAATAGAGCAGGACTTTGCAAGAATTAAATCTAAACATCCTGGATACTTGCAAATCACTGATGGCTCCAAGGATGGAGACAGAGTGGCTTCTACAACCGTTTTTAGAGATCGAACAGCAACTCTCCGACTACCATCCTGTAGTTCCATATTTACCGCTGAAGGTAACGCTGTTTACTCAGCACTAAAATTTGTAGCTTTATCGCAAACAAATAAGTTCATGATCTCTTCCGATACACTTTCATCCATAGTGGCAATTGAACGTCGAAAAACAAAACGCCCAATTATTTTGAAAATAGCTGAATTCTACAAGTCACTTGTAACATTAGGCAAAGAAGTCATTTATGTTTGGATCCCTAGTCATGTGGGGATCTGTGGAAACATATTTGCTGACCAGGAAGCCAAAGATGTACTAGATGACGAGATGGCGGAATGTCCAGTACCGTACACTGACATGAAGCCTTTTATTTTTAAATACATTATAAAGTTATGACAGTCCAAATGGGGATCTGCAAATAAATAATACAGTCGGACGTCGGTAAACAAGTCGGTTCCTGTGGTAAAAATCGTAGGGAACAAGTAGTGCTGACCCGATGTCGCATTGGACACACTAAAACAACACATAGTTTTATCCACTACAGTGATGACAGACCTGAATGTATTCCATGCAATTGCCTTTATACAATTCAACACGCTTTGGTTGAATGTGTAAATGTTGCCGATATCAGGTGTGATTTTTATGCAGCTGATTGCCTTAAAGACCTATTTACAAATTTCGCTGGTGATAAAATCGTTCAATTCTTAAAAGCAATCAATTTATTTAGTAAGATTTAAATGGATTTATCATAAAGTAATGTTATAACAGGTAAGTTGACATTTCTCTTGTTGTGCTTTTTATGCCCCGCTTACGATAGCAGGGGGCATATAGTGTTCGGGTCTGTCCGTCCGTCCGTCCGTTCGTCTGTTCGTACGTCCTTCCGTCTCAAGTTAGGTTTACCCTCGGGTTTAAATTTTTTTTTCTGTGAAGTATGTATGCTTTTATAATGAAACTGTATAAATACACAATAGGGTATAATTAAACAAAAATCATAATAAAAATCGATCCATGCTACCAACTTCATGCTTCACTGATCAAGGAAAAAAGAGGGGTATAATGATGTTTACCCTTAGATTGAAGTTTTTTTTCTGTGAAGGATGTATGGTTTGTATAAATACACATCAGGGTATAATTAAACAAAAATCATAATAAAAATTTATCCATACTACCAACTTCATGCTTCATTGATCATGGAAAAAGGGGGTAGTATGAGGTTTACCCTTAGGTTGAATTTTTTTCTGTGAAGGTTGTGTGCTATTATCATAAAACTTTGTATAAATATACATTAGGGTATAATTAAACAAAAATCATAATAAAAGGTAACCCTTTCTACCAACTTCATGCTTCACTGATGACGGGAAAAGGGGGTGGTATGAGATTTAGCCTCAGATTTAAGTTTCTTTTCTGTGACAGATGTATGCTTTTATTATGAAACTTTATATAAATACACATAAGGATATATAAATAAACAAAAAAAAAAACATAACAAATATTTACCCATGCCACCAACTTCATGCTTCACTGATTATGGAAAAAAGGGGATAGTTTGAGGTTTATCCATAGGTTTAAGTTTCTTTTCTGTGAATTGTATGCTATTATCATTAAACACCCATTAAATTAAATACCCATTAGGGTATAATTAAACAAACATCATAATAAAAATATATCCATGCAACCACCTTCATGCTATACTGATCATGAAATATAGCATTGTTCAAAATAGTTTTGAGGCGGGGCATTGTGTCCGTTAGACATATATTCTTGTTTTTTCACTCTTGTTTTATTGTATAAAGCTATAATGGCTTTATATTGATACTTTTGAAATTTTACATATTTGTTCAAAATACTAAATAGTTATCGCCACGATATAGCTGAAATATTGCTGAAGTTGGCGAAAACATCAATCAATCAATCATTAGAAATAAAAGACGACCCGAGAAAATGGACGACAGGTGATGTGCTTCATTTCCTGAAGATCAAATAATTTTAGAATGAGACCTTCCTATTGTAGCATCGTAAAATCTGTTCATGACTACAACAAGCCGGAAAAAGATATCCGGTATATATGCCGGGTGAGTGTTTAAAAAGGACATATGTAAAGGTAGTATATTTCATGGTCTGTAAATAAATTACTAAATGCTGAATTTATTGTGAAATTAGTTTCTGCATATGGCAATTTTGACAATTTATGTCCTTTCTGAGCAGATCAAATCAAAATATTTGTAAAATCTGATAGAGCTGAGCACAATTAAGCAATAAGATCTAAATGGAAAGCCAAAATCCGCGAAGGAAAGAGGTATGTACGAGAGAGAAACCCCTTAGTTAAAGCAAGGACGTATATTTAGATATCTAAATATACGTCCTTGGTTAAAGCAAAATTTCTAAAATTAATATATAACAAGTTTTCGGATAAAATGGGTTTCGGGTCAGAAATGAAGTACTAACTACCAGGTTGGTGAATACCCTCGGGGAATAACAGTCCATTAGCAGAGGCATCGGCCCAGTGGTAATAAATATTAATAAAACAAAGCAAGTTACGCCTTGGCTTAAGAAAAGAGCCAAAAACTAGCAAGAGGAGCCTTGAAAACGGGATTTACACTTCGGGAGATTTGGTCCAATGAAAATCTCAAACAATTCACAAAAGAGGATTGAAACAAGTGGAAGCCAAACTACTCGACAATGCAGTCAACTATACTGAACCTTCAGGGGAATTGAATATGAAAAGAACAGTCTATTTGTACAAAAAATTTAACTTGATCGATCTGTTCACATCGGACACGCAAAAGCTTTATTAAAGAAGTGGATACTGGTCATCGAGGAAATGTGAATTGTGTGCAGAATAACATGTTTCTTGGACAGCCTCCCAAACGACTGGTGATATGATGTATAGAAAGTGATGCCTTAACATGAATATCACAAAATACATTAGATTTCAAACAGTTCTAAATCACATTCGAAGTTCTCATAGTAGATGCAATACAAATACATTTTGCACCTTCCAAACCGTTGCTACCCACTTTCCTGCATATTTTCTACCTTCCAAACCGTTGCTACCCAATTTTCCTGCATATTGATATATTCGAAGTTGTATTACTCTATACTAGTACTGGAAAAAATGTCCCAATGATATACATCGATTGGCTTTGATTTCAGCCCAACATGTTGAAAGTGGGAACATTTCAGTATATTTCAAACGAATACCGAAAGAAAAAGTGAGAAAGGAAAAAAATCTAAAATCAAAAATAAAAAAAGGACAACCTTAGACAAGACAACCTTACATAACACAAAACAATTAAACAAAAATACACAATACGCTACAAAACTAAACGAATAAAACAAGGTAACTTTCAATTAGAAGTTCATTTTATCGGGGCATGTCCAGCCATCATCAACGTTGTATTCATGGTATTGTAAGCAGAATTTGATAACATCACAGAAATGGACAGTAGTAGATAAGTTATGTTTAATTACAGTGACTGATATTAAACGCTCGACAAAAGGAGTTCAAATATTATCTTAGTAGTAAGCCCGTATTGATAGGAGCGTATGTGCGAGATACATTACTTCGTCTGTTGAATACTATATGGCTCTGGTTGGCAACACATGCCTGGACAACCGTGATGGACAAAATAGGATGGCCGTTTATATCGTTGTTTTTATTTCAGAGGGAGAGTACATACCCAATAGGAGCACCGCCTTACCAAGACCCTTACATGAATTTAATGAAGAAACATTGTCATACTTGGCCAATTAAGTAAACTAAGTCTCTCATAGACTCCCATGTTAAATTGCGCATGTTTCAAACTTTGTAGAATTTTTACTAAAAGTTCAAATGAAGTGACACATTTGTGATCTTAAAAAGGCACCTTTCAAGGGACTCTCTTGAGAAAATGAACCCCCTTAACTTGCATATAAGAAAGAACTGGTTCCCGTAGTGAACAACACAAGGATCGGTACTTCCTACTTGAATTTGACAGAAAAAATTCCTCCGCTGCCCATTCCCATAAATTTAATTCTTGACGAAATAATATAAATTTAGGCTCAAAAGAAGCCTTACAATATAAACTTTCCAATTAAATAAGATTCAGTTACCAACACGTTGAATATGTAACAAAATCAACACTATATTTGAACTATATCGTCTCCTATAAGGACTAAATTCACATATGTGCCCGACTGGTTTGTTTCCGAATAAGTGGTGTTATACCTTAGAGGGGAGCACACAGTATGTGAACACCAATGCATATATTTTACTTGATTAAACGATGTGCATACAGCAGTACATATGATGAACCCGGTAGAAGCAACGACCATTGTACACAAATTTCGTATTGTTATTGATTGAATATGTTGTTTAAAAAGGAAGAAATTAAAAGAAATATAAAGAAAAAAGGAAGAAAAAAGACCAAATAAAAAAAATGTAGCATTTCCTTTCGGATTGCTAGTCACAAGCCTGAATTAAAACAGAGTATTCCTTGGAAATGGTGATAGCCTCTCGTATACATATCTATAGCTAATTTGCATACAAAAATCCCGATTTAGCACAAGAACAAAGCCAAGATAAAGGCGAGACCAAAGATTCGCCAATGAAAGCACTTTTGGAAGGTGAGATCGAAGCCAAAATATCCAAGCTTCGCTAATGTAAGCATCTTAGACAAAGTAAGGACGAGACCAAACCCAAATAATGGTCGTGACAAAAACTAGGATAAAGGCGAGACCTACGAAAGTACCTTTGATAAAGGAAGTGTGAGACAAAACCTTAGGGCCAAACCAGTGACAATACCTTGGACAAATTAGGGCGAGGCTAAAGGGCAAATAAACAATAAGAATACAACAGCACCTCGACAACTCCTCGACATCTGACCCTCCAGATTGAGAAAGGAAAAATGTGCCTATGTATCTATAAAGACATGTTTCACTTCAAATACCAAAATCAAAATCCTTACCATATGTACATCTTCAATATATTTTGTACAAATGATCTGCAAAATTTTATACTATTATGCATTATCAAAATGTAGGAGATTCCCTCTTTTATATAATAAGGTGGTTCCGTCGGTCGTCCCCTCGTGACTATCCGACACAAAATCTCCTTCTTCGATCAAGTTGCAACCAAAATAGTTCTTGGTGTTACAAAACAAATAAGATTGTTAACCATAATACTTATGTAATTATTGATAATGTTTCATCTGGCCCAAAAACTGCCTAGTAAGGGATATGTTCAGTCGTTGTTACTTTCGTCCCTACAGAAATGTATGGTCGTCACCGGGACATCATAGATAGATGTGGAACTAGTGTCGGTGTCACAAATGAAAACGGATATTGTGTTTCAGCTAGATTCACGTCTTCCCGGATTTGACATTACCACTTCTGACTTTACAATGGATTGACCTACTGACAGTGTGGCGGATGCTGTATACAGAGCCATACATATTCACCGTTCCGGAGCACCTGATGTCGCTCTGTTTTTTTTTTTTACACAGGTACCAGTACAATCACGGTTAACCAGTTTATACTCGATTGACAGAGTTACATTTCCTAATAAAGTCGTTAATAGCTTGGTATAATAATGTAATATCAAACCAATCGTTTTAAAGTCGACACATTGTGAATATTATACTACAGGCGCGGATCCAGGGAAGTTGAAAAGGGAGGGCTCCAATTAAGAAATGTAAGAGAATTTTTTTTGGGGTATTTCTTAGTAAAAATTAGGAAATTCATTAAAAAATCCATGATTGCCCGGAAAAAGAGGGGTTCCAACCCCCGGACCCCCCCTTGGATCCGCATATGTACTATTACAATCATCAGTTAAGCAAAAGTTTAGGGAGCGATCATTTGTTTGGGAGGAGGTGGGTGGGGGCTAGGATGGAATTCGAAAAAAAAATCCAGGATCAGAAATTTGACGAAAAAAAATATCAGGGATGCAGAAGGAATCTGAAAAAATATTAAGGGTGACATGTATGAAGCAAAATTGCTTGCTTGTACCAAAAAAATACAGGATTGCTTCCAGTGAGAAAAAAAATGGTCATGCTCGGCAAAGATATATGTTCTAGTAGTAGAAAATAGCAAAAATAAATGGCCAATATTGAAAAAATGGAGTAAATATTATAAAAAGGGGAGGGACCATAGGGGCCCAATACAGGGTCCTGTCCTCAAGCAACTGTGGTCTTTGCGGGGTAGTCAGGTCATAATGGCTGACCGCGAACCATTGTAGCCAAACTGTGTAGAGAAACGCCACGCTCCATGCAGTATAAAGATCCCTTCTATATTTCTCTAGAGAGAGCAGACGCATTGGGTGTCGTACATGAGGCTAAATTTCCTGCCCCTATCCATTTCTCCCTTTCTCCAGTGGCAATCAAAAGTCGTTGCCCCAGTTGTCCCTTCCTCCTGTATTTCTTTCTTCTTTCACTTACATTTTTTTGAATTGATTCTTCTTCTTCTTCTTCTTCTTTTTCTTCTTCCAATACTGTCCACATTCAACACTTTGAATATCCTGACAGGTGTGCGCAAATGATTAAAATCTGGATAAAACTTGAACAAGTTGCCGTGGTTGATTAGCTTGTTCTCGTCCTGGTATAGCTTAAATATTGCTCATTGGACGTTAAACTCTAACTAATCAATCAATCAATCATAGACTGATCTCGTCAAATGCTTTATTAACAATATTTCATGTTATCTCTGATTAAATTACATTAGGAAATACGTCAAAAATAAATTGAAATGACGCATTATTGCTAAATACGTCAAAAATATTTATAGTACAACTAATTGACCGTCGTGAATATCAATAAAAATGTCACGAGTGCCGAACAACGCAGAAGGATTTAACGAGCTGCAGAACTTGTTCTGCAACGAGTTAAATCCACTGTGTTGATCGACCCGAGTGACATTTTTATTGATATTCATGACGGTCGATTAGTTATGCTTTTTATTATATAGATTTTCTACTTAAAAACCGAGATTTTAGATGCGGATTATTTTTTTCATGTCAAGATTCAAGATTCAAGATTTTTATTTACTCAAGACAGATTACACTGTAACGTGAGAATTGAAAGTAAACAATGCATGTAATAGATCTAATAAACAATATAGAAAATTCTTTAGGACAAAATTAATAATAATACAATGTGAATGAAACAATGATAAAAATTGTATATCATCCTAATATAATAATATATAATTAACACAACAAAATATTATAAGGGCAATGGTTCTAATAAACATTATAATAAATGTACAATTTTGTTTAGAAATATAGATGCGTTATCCAATACCCTTTTGTTGCACAATGATAACATACCTTTCAATTTTGTCTCGGATGGATTTTCGTAATAGTAACGGGGAATATATTTGTTCCTTTCTATTTTGATTGCCTCGTGTTGACATATAAATAAATAGTGAAATTCATCTCCAATCCCTTTAAAACATAAATTGCATGTACGATTTTCACGAACTGTATTTTGCGTCCAGTTTTGACTGGAAATTTTATATTTGAACAGCGAAGTTTAGTTATCATAATACGACGTTTACTCATTAATCTTAGTAAATGGTTCTCTAAATAAATCGAAGTTTCAAAGACATGGCCAAACGAGAACACAGAAAAAAATGACGTCAGACACATAAGACCCCCCCCACAAAACAATGACGCTAGACAGATACAAAGCACAGAAATAGAAATCAATGTCAAGCGTGTAAATATACGGTACAATCACAGGCACTTGTTTCATTCGGTGTAATCTGTCTTGAGTAAATAAAAATCTTGAATCTTGAATCGATTTTTGTAAATTTCACTCCTTTGTTCCTCCGGTATTGTCCTGCCATTGTTTGACAACACATAACACAAGGAGTCACAGCTACATCACATGAAAATATTCAAGCTGTAATATCCTTTACCGGGTGGATCATTAGCCGTACTTCAGAAAGGATGGTTCCAGTTGGGTTTAAGTAGAGTGTAGTTCCAGTGAATTTTTTTGTTGATTTTTGCGTTTATTCAGCATAATTTTTTTTCATAAAAAGGGGGTCCATAAGCCAGATCCTCCCCTCTTGTTCTACCAATGCCATCTTCCTATTGTCCCTGATAAATACTGACAAAGGGAAGGCCTACAGTATACAACAGTTTTTCAGCGAGTGAATTCAGCTTCGCTTCCACATAGGTTATACATATCCTCATTTATCTTTTTAACAGGAAACTTAATTTCGGTATTATCAAAACTTTTTTGACAATTCCAGACAAAACTAAAACCCGTGTTGTCCAATATAGATTTTACATAGCTAATCCATTTCGATTTACATTTTCCTGATGTATGCATTTGAAGTAACAATGTATACAGATTTCCTGATAATCTATCACTGTTCTGTATTAATTTCACCCAAAAATTTAACATTCTTACTTTTATGTTTACATCTATCGGATATCAAACAGTTTCACCGTATACCATGAAGGTAGGAG
The DNA here is from genome assembly GCA_002080025.1 of Modiolus philippinarum. Lineage (NCBI taxonomy): Eukaryota > Metazoa > Mollusca > Bivalvia > Mytilida > Modiolidae > Modiolus > Modiolus philippinarum. The sequence continues at coordinate 32,461 of MJUU01033026.1, read as the reverse complement.
TGCTAGATCTAACATGCAAAATTCTTTTCAAGAATTGGAGATGGATTTTTTCAATGATATCAATATTTTCGAATCCCCAAAATACGCCAATATGTCAATACGCCAGTTGTTTTCTTGAGGACGACATTGAAGAGACATTGTGACGTCGCTTCATTACCTTACCGGGAATTCTTTATCCGTCCACCTTGGGACAACCACCAGTGGTATATCCATCTGGAGTATCGTGTTGGGGCGTGTACCATCACCATATATGTACAAAACACTACATATCAGCAGAATCCATCCCATCCCCATAACCATAACAGAATTGAATATCAAGAACATGCTGTATTCGCCCTCCACCATATTTACACATCAATACTGTACAATGTTCAATATTCACTAACCATCATATCATCACTTAACATTGATTCATACTAGCTAGTTTGCAAGACCCAAAATCCTATATCTGGCTGTATGTAATGAAAAACACAGTTTTCTAGAAACTTCCTTAATATTACACAGGATCTGTTGATTACATCGAGAGTATGAGACAAGTTTGTTCACATCAAGAATTACTATTAATTTCTCCTGAATAGTTAGTGTATCAAAATTCGTGGTATCCAATTTGTCAAATTGAAATTGAATTTCTGTAATATATTTATTCCTTACAGTGTCAAGTGCTGGACATACTAGTAGAAAATGGTTAATATCTTCATTTGCTGTTTTGCATAGATTACAAATCTCTGTTTCATTTTTATAAAACTTCGATCTTTTAGACTGAAGGAGATAAGATCCAGTCAATAATTTCAATTTTACAGCTAAACGTACACTCTCTCGAGACGGATCGTTAGCTTCCATTAAATGAAGTATTGGATGGACTTTACCAGGTTTAAATTTTCCAATATCCAAATAAGTTAAAGATTCATAAGTATTCACTAAAGAACAGAGTACATTTTTGTAATGTTCAAAAATTGCAGAACGGACAGTATTTTTCCATTTAATTATGTCTGGAGGTTCTTCTAAAAGATCTAATGGGTGAGGTAAATCATATTTCATGAGAATCTTTTTGATGACTACAAACCAGCTATGACTATTAACGTCTTCAACTATAAGTTGTCTAAAAGCTATTTTCTTCTCCAGCGAGTTATTATTTTGGTGACATATATTAATAAAGAAACCAAGCGCTTTCTGATGTATCTGAGCTTCGATTGGTAATATGCCAGTTAATATATATATACAAGGGTTAGGTGCATTCAACGGCAAGGACAAAATATTCTTCAAAAGTTTTTTCTGAAATTTCTCCAATTTATCAATATTCACATTTTCAGGAATAACTATCTCCAAACCGTACATAAGAATCGGTAGTACAAATGTTCTGTATAAATGTATAGATGTAATAGGATCTAATCCATTCTGACCATGCATTCCAGTTGATAACAAACTATACGCAGCTCTTCTAGCCTTAGATATATTTGCTTCGATTGTAACATCCTGCGTTTTTTTGCCCGAAGTAGCACGAAGGATACCAAGATGTGATGCTTGCTCCACTACTGGCATCTCTGCTCCATCTATACATACATGCGGAATATCCTTGTTCTTCCTACGAAAAGATGGCTTAACCGGAATTATAACACTTTTTTGCGGTTGTAATAAATAACGGTGTTGTTGACTGTAAGTAGTAGCAAAATTAACCAAAAATTGTAGGTCCTGCACATTATCACTCATAAGTGCAACATCGTCAGCACATGCAACAGCATTAATAACTGTATCACCAATAGCGCAGCCGGACGGATTGTGCTGAAAATTGTCTAATAAATCCTCAATATAGATTTTATACAGGTCAGCACTTAATACACCACCCTGCTTCACTCCTTGAAAAATCGGAAAAGCCGGAGAAAGTTCATTATGCCATTTGATACATGCTTCAGTATTTTTATGAATTTCATCAATAAGGAGCAAAGATGAGTAATCTATACCAGTGAAGTAAACTTTTCGTAAAAGCATTTTCAACACCACAACGTCAAAAGCTGATTTTGCATCAAGTAAAGCTATATAAAACGGACGATCTTGATCCATATATTCTCTGTATACCTCTTCTAGGATAATTGCAGCATTTAATGGAGACGTTCTACTTGTAAAACCTCTTTGCAGAACTGACTGAGTAGGAAGATATTTATTTCGTAACTCTTTTCTAAGAATAAATTCAATAATTTTCAAAATGACAGGCAATACAACTATTCCTCTATAATTTTTAGCATCACTTTTATTTCCCTTATTTTTGTAGACTGGAGATAACATTCCCATCTTTACCATATCTGGTACCAAACGTTGTTGAAAAATTAAATTGAGTAACTTTCGCAGAAATTCTAAAAATTCTTCACCGGCATACCTAACATTTTCTATCGAAATTCCAAATATATCCTCAGCTTTACCCAGATGAATCGACTTTACTGCCTCCAGCACATCTTCAGTTGTTAATATTTTAGTAGAATCAAAATTTGAGCATATCTGTGCTATTGATGTATAATCCAAGTCACATAAAAGAGAATGTGGAGTGTCAAAACAAGCTTCATATGATGGAATTGCTAAATTACTAAAGTGGGTATGCCATCCATGGATTACATTATCTCTGCTGTATATATCATTCCCAGCATGAAGGTCGGTTATGAAATTATTTCCTTTCTGTCTTTGTTTACGGACGAGTTTATAAAAAAGTTGTTTATCATCTCTACTTGACATAATTATTTGATTTCTAGCAATATGTTTACGTTTGATATCTTCATTACGAATAGATTGTCGGAATAGTTTCCTACTATTCTTCTTTTCGATTAGCAACGGATGTTGATTATCTGTGGGTCTTCCCGCATCTTTCCAATTTTTATATGCTTTCCTATTCAAACGTAAGTTACTAGCTATTTCTAGGTTCCAAATGTTCAACTTAAGCTTGTTCTTACCGTAACTTCGTTGTCTGCAGTTCTTCTTTGCAGGATCAGTTAATAAATGAAATGTTTTATTCAATACAATATTCAGATCAACATCCTCTTTATCAAGTAATGTAGTCAACCCCGAAATATGTTTTTCAACATTTTTGGAATATTTTTCTTTGTCGACTTTATCCCAGCGTATTTTTTGTAACTTATTTTCTGATACTTTTATTGGTAATGTAGTAAGTTCACAATCGAGAGTTAGTAGAATTGGATGATGGTCAGAGACATTGAATGGCAAATCAATCAAGCGTTGTACAGACTTTGATTTTTCTGCATTGTGGAAAAAATAGTCTATTTCGGAAACATCAACTCCGGCAACATTGATAAATGTTGGACCCTTCTGATTAGTTTTCAAATTGAAATCGCTAATAAAGTCAAGTAAATATTGTTTTCGTAAAGTTTTATTCTGTATATTAAAAATATCCTCATTAAAATCGCCTCCGATCACAATTGTATGTGTGCAATCAAATTTTTGTAGAATTTCGAATAGTTGATCAATACAATCTCTAAATGATTCATAACCATCTGTAGACGAACGAGTAGGTAAGTAAACGTTTATAATAAGGATCGGTTTTTCCGCGTTAATTTCAATGCATAAAATTCTAATGGGGCCATCAGGAGTTATCTTGATCAAGTTGTCAATTGATTTTTTCCACAGCACTGCAACGCCCCCATAGCCACGAGGCATATGGGATGACGGTATAGGATCGTCTGAATGAACCGATTTGCCGGTACCAATCAAGTCACAATGTAATTCTTGCAAAAGTTCAAGTTCACAATGAAATAACAAATGTTCTTGAAGGAGTAGAATGTCAAATTGGTGATACATATGTTTAATAAAAATTCCACTTGTCTTAATATTTTTACAGTTAAAAGATAAAATATTTAATTTATTCATTAAACAGTGATCCTCCCCTGACTCATACTCTAGATCTAATGTTATATCCTTTGATTCAGGTTTCGGCCCATCCACAAAAAATGTTGTACTTGTGGACTAGGATGCATCGGGGGTGGTACTGGTAGTGGCATCGGTGGAACACTATTCCCATGAGTTGATAAAGGTGGTTTCATAAATATTGGACTACCAATAAAGTCTGAGGTGTTGGAAAATGTCTTAGCAATTGGAGCCATAGGAGAACTAGGACAGTTTATATTGTGTGTCCTAACTGTACCTATATGTCGATTTCCATTATCTGAATGATGCATAATAGGATTTTCTAATACTGGAGTCGGAACAACAATGCTCGGTTTCTGAAGACTAACTTTCGGTGTGTCATGGACGACTTGATCTCGATTTAAGTCAGTTTTGTTAGAATATTGCAGATTTGATAATGACACATTTTCAAAAATAGGTTGAGTTTGTTTATTATTCTGAACAGACGACTGTGTGACTTTGTCAGTTGTGTTCATATTTAAACCACTTTGTTCATTTTTCATACTAGTTTCAAGATTTGTAATCTGATCATCAATTTGGCGGAGAATAAAATTGGAAACTCTAGTATGTAGGCCCTGTAGTAATGATTCGCTACTGCTCACAGCTGAATGTGAAAAAGTAGGGACTGAACTTGGTGTACAATTAGAGTTGCTAGTATTTATCACTTCTGATTGTTTTCTTAAAATTTCATTAGATCGCTCCAGTTCTTTTACTTTTTGCTCAAGTTTGTGAATGTATGTTTGGAACCAGACTCGCTCAGATTGTGATTCTTCCAATATTTTTTCACGTAATTTCAGTTCTTCTTCTTTCTTCCTTAATCTAGTTTCTTTCTGTCTAAGTTCAGACTGCTTAACATCTTTAACAGTAAAATTTTTTTCATGTATTTTTGATGCATTCTCGGAATTTTCGTTATCACTCTGTTTTTGCAGTAAAGTCTGAGTATGATTAGCTATCAATACCGGGTGTTGTTCATCGGTATGGTCTAGATTTTCACCTAATTTGGCTGTTTTTGTTGATGTACTGCTGTTATTCTTATCATCAGGATGATATTGATCATTTTGATGTTTATCGACTAATGAGCGCTGTAATTCAGTACCATGACATGAGATACAGATATTAGATTCGGATTGATCAGATGGATGAACCAAACATTTTGGGTGTACAGATTGTAAACATAACTCGCAGTTTACAAAGTCAGAATCTATACACAAATCACAAGCATTGCAACTGATAATACGCTCCTCCTGTAAGATCTCTTCAGCAACAGAATTGCAAGAAGGGTATTTTAAAGCAGGTAAAGATGTAATAGAAGTTGTTGATATTTGGAGTCAGTATTCATACCGTGTTTTAAAGGTGTACATATATAACAGGTATATTCAATGTTTTTGTCAGATTCAGTCTTATCAATGTCTTGTACGGATAATTTTGCACAGTGGTAATGTATCCAATGTTTACCAACATGATATAAGAAACCTCTAGTTTGAGTATTCCTTGTTTTGCATTTTACACATATAATGTCAATAGAGTCAATATCAACATCTGAGTTTAAACTAATTTTGGATATCAATTCAGTTGTAGAATTTGAAGATAAGCGGCTTTCTTGGTATTGAGCATTCAAATTATCTAATTGACTCTGCATTTGAGCATTCAATGCATTTAGGTCTATTTTTTTACCATTTAAAATGACATTTTTGATAGTTTCCTGTATAGCTGGTAGATCTACTTCAACAAACTGTATGGGATTCTTTCCATTAACAAAGAAACTACATGTTGTATAGTACACAGACAAAGTATATAGCGGAGAGTTCTGAGTGAAAACTTTTATAACTAGGCTGACTCCAAGTTCCTTTTTATCAGTATCTTTAATCAAAGTAACTTGAGAGTGATTTTGATTAGAATCCATTTGCTCGTAATAGTGCAAAATGGCAGATTTAACAAGTTCAAATGATACAGCATCCATCTTACCAGTTATGCCACCCCCAGTGAACTTTAGTTCAATATGTATATCTCGTTTGGCGGCAAGAATCTTCTTGGTAATAGCTTTACCTAAATTCAGTGTAAAATCTTTTTGGCGAGTATTATAGTCCACTGCATTAACATTATCAATCATAAGAAAAAGAAGGGAAACGGGGAATGTGTCAAAGAGACAACGACCCCAAGGGGAGCAACAACAACCCAAAGCCACCATAAGATCTTCAACGAACGGTGAGGAAACCCCACACCCAACGACAGGCCGGAGCCGGCCCCCAAACAAAAGAGTGTAACGTGGTAAGGGTAGGGGCGACGTGTATACTGTTCGTTCCAGGTTATACCTGGGATTCAAGTTGTCCTATTCGGGAATACAATGTGTAAGGCAAATAAATAAATAAAAACACAGTAACACAAGGTACTAAAATATATACAGGAGCTCTTTGCTACATAAATACTAAACACTACGGAATAATATATTTACAAAGTTATATTACAAGTCTTACAACTTGACAGACACTTTGTCACTCTGTCCACTGGTACAGTCTGTCTGCCTATAGGGACGCGCTGTATCTGTCCAACTTGTACCAAGGTACACTTTGTACCTATCCAAATGGCAGATACAGTTTGTCCTCCTCAATCAGGCTCAACCTGTACTTCACTGCAGACCAACGGATCTGTTGTGAATGGCTATTTCTCATCTGTAGTAACCTACCGACAAGGAAGACTTGCCTCCGGTTCCTCTTCAAAGAAATGAACACTGATCAATTGGGGCACTGCCTTTTATACTCCCCAGCCAGCTGTGGACTTGAGTATTCTGTAACTACGAAGGGGGTGATCCCTTAATTTTCCCCTATCCAATACCCTAAGGACCCCAACAAAACACCCCTTACATATAGACTGGTCCATTTGAAATTCCCGCCTGACTACCGTTGCTAACAACGCATCCAGGTAAATATCTTGATCACTGAAGCGTTTTACAGTACCAGATTCCATAAATAGATCAAAGCTCTGTCGTAATCAATTATGATGCGGGCAACTCAAAATAAATATTCACTACATTACCCACGCCTCATATAGTCATGCGTCCCGCATGACAAAAACTTTAGACAAAACTCAAAACTAAGACAACTTTTATTTACACAAGACTAGACTACGAATCAGCTGCAAATGTTCCTTTGTTTAGACTCTCAGATCGCCTCCTTGATCTCTGTAATCTTTATTTTCTTTCCGCCTTCCCTGTACGAAGTCTCGGTAACTACCTTCCTGGTATACAACAGCTGGTCAGTCTGTACGGCGCAATCCACATACTTGCGTTTTAAACCACTATCAGATTTAGAT